>CAIGRF010208378.1:0-14440 GCA_903798235.1 Fraxinus ornus
CCACTTAGCCATTTTGGACACCATTTTGTACAATATTTTGTACCCCTAGAATAATCCAAATAAAAATATTGCGGGGTTGTCGCCATTGTAATAAATTAACAAACAATTGCTTGACAATTTGGATTTCTCGAAGCCTGCAATGAAATTGATTCCATCTAAAAAACTTGAACGGTTATATATATATATATACGGATTTGATCTCCTAAGTACGGTGCTTAGTTTTATGCTAAGCACCGTGTTTAGATGGCACACTACATTAGTGGGTAGTTTTTCGCCACCTAAATACGGTGCTTAACATAAAATTAAGCACCGTGCTTAGGACATCATTACTATATATATTAATTTTATGTAGAGATTTGATTTATTTTTCTTCAAAAATCAAAAGTTATAATTTTCAAATATAGGGACAGAATTTAATGTCTTTAATGGACTATAGACCAATGCTCAATTGTTTGGATGGACGACGTATTTAGCTGTTTCTTTCTGTACTTCTTCATCATGTATTGTCTATGTCTATGGAGTGCTTCATGCAGGGGCGAATTCAAGCCTCGAGTTTTGTTAGAGCGGACTGCGAATATTGAACGCTTACTGTCGACGGTCAACGTTCGTAATAGCGGTGTTGTTCATTAATATTTAATTAAATAATATTCAAAAAATCGTAAGTACTAGAACTAGAAGAACTAAGTGGGTGTTTGACACCTATTCTTTTGAAGAATGAGTTTTTGAATAGTGATTGATGTAAAGAATGTGTGGTTAAAAAGTAAGAAGAATTTTTTGGTTTATGTGTAATATTATTTTATTTGGAGAATGTATGGTTAAAAATGAGTACTGTAGAAAAATGAGAATGAGAATGAGATTAAAAATGGGTGTCAAACATGGGCTAAATACACCACTAGAACTAGAACTAGGTACCAACTTTCATTTCGGATGAAAAATTCGTTATATAATATGTAAAATGTTCTAATTTATTTTTCAATCAAACATGCAATATATATTAACAAAATGTCAATATTCAGTTTACAATTAAATTTAATTAAACAACCATTATTATATTAACAAAGTTGAAATTATTTATGTTCTNAAACCGAATGAATATATATTATGTTGTTTCAATAAGTGACAAAAATCAATGCTTGCCATTATGGTAAACCTGTCATTGACCTTTAAGCAAAGGTTACAGGTTCAAATCCACTTTGAACATATTTTTGGTAAAAATTGTTTATAAAAATTACACAACATATTGGCATTGGAAGGTTTCGAACCCGGGACCTGTGGTATAAAAAAAGAAGCGTCAACCAACTAAACTACCAGGATAATTGTAAATTAGGTGAATTATCAGATATATAATATAAATCTTTTATCTATTCTCAACAAAGAAAATTTCTTCTCTGCGGATCCAATTAGGGCGGCCGCCCTAGCTCGCCACCCCCTAGATCCGTCCCTGGCTCCATGGCCATGGGACCCAGCCCGATTCATGTACAACCACAATTATCCTACACTAAGATGATTTGAGCTCTTCCCATCATGAGTCTCTATGGAGTTCAGTGTTTGTCCGCCATAGATGAGCATTCTCGTCTTCTAGTGTTTGTGGGTGGGGATAAGCTGACTCAGCATGAGGGATATTTAGGGTACGTTTGAGTCACATTATTTTGAAAGAATGTATTATGAAATAATAGAATGATGGAGAATGTGTTGTTGAAAAAGAAAAAAAAATTACTGATGTGATGAAAAATATTCTTTTATTGAAGAATGTGTTGTTGAAAATGAGTAAAAAAATGAGAATGAAAATTTTAATGTATACCAAATAGGGCTTAGATAAAAAATTGGGGCGCCAAAAAATTAGTTTTTTCGCTTGACGAGTGTTTTACTCTATTTGTAATTTTCGTCTCGTAGTGAATGTTTTTTCGTTATAGTTTTTTAGATTTTAATATTGTCTTAAAGATAGTTCGATTTTAAGTAATAATTTGTAACAGTTCAATAAAATAAAATAGAAAATTTATTATTTTTTAGTTTAATGAAAAACACATGGATTTACAACCCTACAAGTAGTTAAGATACATATAAATTAAAATCTTGTCGCAAAATCAAATTCTTTCAACGCGTAAAGTTGTGCATTACTGTTAGGAAATTCAATGACATATACTAGTCTGAAGAATTTTTTACGATTTCGAGTTTAATAATTTGTTTTAAATTTTTATAAATTGAATGTCAATGACCTAAATGCAAGTGTGATGAAAGTTAGTGAACGTCAGTGAAATTAATCCACTTTTAATTTATTTGTTTATTTGTTTTTTTTTTGTTTTTTTGGGATAACTAATTATTGGCTAGAAGAAGGGTTGGACCACCCTAGCTATTCCCTTTGGTATTATATGCTTGTCTAATTTGGCCAATCATTGAATATAAATAAATGACCACATTTTGTGGGGATACTCAGAGCCTGTTTATTTTGAATTAAAATCTGATTATAATTTTATTTAAATTCAAACCATTAATAGTAACCATATCTTTCATGGGGTTCTATAACTTTTCAACCAAAAATTTCTATCACAATCTGCTAAAAATTAAATTTAAATCCCCACCAAACACTATCTCAATCATATTTGAAATATAGAAGTCGAGAAAAGTCGGGATGAGAGTCCGAACAAAATTCTAGACTTAAGCAATAAGTTTGAATGAGAATATAATGTGTTGTTCAAAAGGAAAAGGAAGTTAAAATTTTATTTATTGTATTAAGTTTTTCTTCACGAATTCGAATTTAACTTACGAGTATTTTTCGGTTAATATGCCTTTTAATGTCTCTTCAACTTCCTTTTCTCATTATTCTAATTCAAATATGAGAATAGAGAATAATAATAATAGGAATCTTGCATAATATAAGTTGAGGCCTAAGTTAAGTATATCTACTTTAATTCATGATTTAATTAAAATTTTATTCTGAGTTTTAAAAATTATATTTTGGGTTAGTCGAATTGTGTAGTTTTAAAACAGAGGACTACATTATGCATACACATTAAAAGTACAGGGCTTCTCTGTAATTTATTAAAAGTTAAAATTTACACCAAAGACTAAGAGGTTTGAACTATGACTTCACAATTTAGTCGTAATTCTTCCGTGGTCCCCACTTAATTCCTGTTTTGCGGGGACAAACTACTACCTTTTTAAAAAAATATAAAATAAAATAACCATCCAAATTTGACTAACAGGCGCTCGTCACAAACATATGACGAGATAAAAAACCGAATACACTCACTCCTACGAAAGTTCGTCAAAGTAGAAGTAGAGAAAGAAAGTCGATATTTTACTGGTTGAGTGTACATAAACAATTTATAGGGTGTTTGGTAGAAATTAAAATCGGATAAAAATTAACCGTTATTGTTGACTTTTATTAGACGAGTGAGACCCAATAAAAACTATATTTTCAATTTTAATCGTTCCCAAACAAGCCTTTAGTGTTATTATCCAATCATGTTTATGCGAACATTGATTGTCAACATTTATAATGATGGGATGGTAGAAGCTATGAACATTTATTTTTCTTAAATTTGCATCTTGGTTGTTGAGGTTTTAATGACTTCATGACTATTGGCTGTTGCTGCTTAACATAGTAATTGAGTGAAGCTGAAGCATCAAACTACTCTTGTCAAATCTATTAATTAATTTCTCTATTTTCTCCTCTACCCTTTTCACCAAAAATTTTGCCTTACACGTTACTCCTATCAATTTATCTTCTCGAAAATGTAGCAATCTTACAAGATTCAGACCCAACAATCTGAGTCGTNGGATGATCGAACAGACACACCTCGAAAATCGGGCATTATTTTATTCTTGAGGGATCCACGCGCAATGTGAGAGTCGATCACCTGAGGTGTCAACCATTTTCGGGTAAATTGACTTTATTATTAATAGGATCACTCCAAAACTGGTTAATCCATCTCTATATCAGTTGATTCATTTTAAAGTTTTATATTTAATTAATTTTACTACGTGCTAGATCTTGACTCGATAACTTATTGATTCTTTTTTATCGACTCGATAACTTTTTATTGGTCGATACCTCCCAAATCCGATTAGTCCATATCTAAATCAGTTGATTCTCTTTTAAAACTTTATATTTTATTAATTTTACTACATATTGGATATCGATTCGATCACTCATCATTAATTATTTATTCTTTTCAAGTCAATGTTCGAATTGATACTTAAGAGTCCGCTTGATAGGCAAATGTGAAAAGAAATTTCAATTTCATGTTAATTGAAAAATAAAAGAGTCATGCTATGTGTACGTAGATGTACATATAGGGGTTGATATAATGTGAGTGGGGGTGGGGCTCACGATAATGTAGCATGGACCTCACCACACTTACATTATGTGAACCTCTATGTATACATTTAGATTAATCCAAAATAAAAGCTCACCAAATTCATGAGAATTCGTTTTTCATGAAAATAAAGAAAATAAAGTTTAAAGTGGTTGTATTTTGGAATTCGATTTCCATTTGATCAAACGGTCAAAGTGAAATTTATTTTCCTCGAATATGACATTTTTCATGAAATTTGTTGCAATCAAACAGATCTAATTGTTTAAAAAAAAAATTGTACCTTTGAGTGTTCATACTTCAAGAAGTACACGAATGCACCAGGCCAAAAGGGTTAGATCTTTTGTGACAGAGCCTGAGAAAGTAACGTTAGAATCCCACAATTCACACGCGCACGTGCGCCTGCACACAATTACATATTCACACATACGAGACACCATATACACACGTTTGATCACTGTTTATACCCACGTTTCATGGGACCCACCTCAAGAGATGCTTTCCCAACTGCAGTCACCGATTTGCATTTTCTCTCTAATTTTTGTGTAAATATAATTAATTACTTTTATGGAATCACTTATAAGTTATAATTAATTTTTTTTTTTGGTCGACCTTTTGGAATTCAGCTTTGAAAATCAAAACCTCACATGTTAAATGCACTAATGGCCACCCAACTTTATACTTAATGTCACACTTAATGTCACATGACCACCCAATTTAATTTAGTTTTACCATGACACCCAACTTTGTATTTAATGTTATCATAGCCATTCAATTTCATATAAATTTTACCATGATCATCTAATTTCATATAATATTTCACTATGGCTACTCAATTTATTTTCACTAATTTTAAAAGAGGTAAATCGGTAATTTTATATTATATATATAAAAAAATATTAAAAAACAAAAACAACTTTTTTTTGTTTAAAATCTTAAAAATGTTTACTTTAAAATAAGTTTTTATTTTACTTTAAAAAACATTTTTTAAAATAATTTTCTATTTTATTTTTTTAAGGAATGTCTTTTTTAAAATAAATTTTTATTTTATTTTATTTTTTTGAGTAACTTTTTTTGAATAAGTTTTTTACACACATTTTAAAATTAATGAAAATGGTAAAAAGAAATTTGGTGACCATGGTAAAATGTTATATGAAATTAGGTGGTCATGATGAAAAGTTATATGAAATTAGATGATCGAGGTGAAATAAAATTATATTGGATGTTCATGGTGACACTAAGTATAAAATTAAATGGTCCGAGTGAAGCAAAATCAAATTGCGTAACTATGATGACATTAAGGGTGTGTTTGAGCCACATTATTTTGAAAAATGTATTCTGGAATAGTAGATTGATGGAGAATGTGTAGTTGAAAAAGAGGATAAGTTATTGATGTGATGTAAATTATTATTTTATTGAAAAATGTGCAGTTAAAAATGAGTAGAAAAATGAAAATGAAAATTTTAATATGTACTAAACCTGGGCTAAATCCCTATTTGGCACTTATTCTATTTCTCATATTTTTCTCTTTCTTTATTTCTATCACATTCTCTAAATAAAATAATATTAAACATAAATATAAAATTTTTCATCACTTTTTCACCAAACATCCTTACATCAATCACTATTCCAAAATTTCTATTCGGCTATTCCCATTAAGCCCATGTTTATCTATCATTTTCAAAAACTCTGTTTCCCATCTACATATTCACCTTATAAAATATTTCACATATAAATCAATAAAGTTACTTTAAATTTCATACACACATTCTTCAAAAAATATTATTTCTTACATAATGGGCGACAAACGCACCCAAAATGGGTGTCAAGCACCGCCTAAATATAAAATTAGGTGGCTTGGTGTATTTAACCCCAAATTCACACATATGTATAGACATTGATATTTATGTATATGCATATTTAATCTGTATCTATACTCCGTGAAAAGGAGAGAGTTAGTTTACGGATTGTCTTTCTTTTCACGCTCTCTCTGTCTAGACCAGTTTCGTTTCTATCTCTAAGAATTTTGAGCTGATATGATGATCATTAGTTCTGTTTTTTTTTAATACTTTGAGCCAGTTTCGTTTACCATCATATTTTTTTTAGAGAGAGATGGGGGCATGTGTTTCTGGACCTAAGAATTGCGTGGGAGGTAAATCGGGAGTTTCAAAAATGAAGAATAGGAAAAGAAGGAAAGCTATGAAGAGAAGTAATCCTTATCGTGTCTCTGATCGATCGTCGCCTTTGGATCGTCCCTTCAACAATCCCGCTTTCCATGGTTTTTTTTCTCACTCTACACACACGTGTATTTTTCATAATCATTGATTCAATTATGTATATCTTTGTATATGAATAGTTGTTTTGTGGCTAGTTTGGTGGTGGGTTGGAGAGTTTTAATCCATTAGACAAGAAAAAAAGAAGTTATAATCTCGATTGATTATTTGTTCAATCGTGTTGAGTACTGCGTGCCAAAAATATTGATAGAGTTTGTATTTAAGATTGTTGATATGGGGTTATGAATTATTTGAATGCGTGGAGTTTCGATGATTGACAGTCTTTAAGTTGTACTGCATTGTGCAATGTGATTAAATTTGGGGAACAGGAGACATTGAAGGTAGATGATTTTTATATGAGACGTTGTTTTGTTTCGAATTATCTATCATGGATCTAGCTATGAAGGGAAGGGAAGGGAGTAAAGAAAAACGTTTATGTAGTAGCCGACCCCAAAATTTCTGGAGGAATGTAAGACTAGTACTTGAAGGAAATTGAACTTTTGGGATCCACATAATGAGAGAAAATAAATGAAAAACGGAATAAAGGGGAAATACACTGCTTGAATTCTTGTAGGGTCATTGCACCTAGTAAGGCTTAAATTATGATTAATGGGAGGAAGCCGCTTGATCAAGTTGTGAACTTTTTAATTGTGAATTGTTCGATCATGTTGTTTATATGTGGGATGGTATATAGACAATATCAGTGTCTGGCTTGCCCTTGACTTTAAAACTAATCAGGATTGAGACTATCTTTCCCCAGTGATTGAATATACTTATCTTGATTTCCATCAATTGAAAGTCGAGCTTATTTTTCAAGTGATTGGAGATGGACGATCTGTTAATGCTACAAATGGAGTTTTTTTTTTTTATATAACCGTGGATGTTCGGGCCAGCTTTCGCGCACCTCGAATAATCTCACGAGGCCTGAAATTTACGGTTGGGTACTCACCTCAGTGGCCCTGAGGGGACTCGAACTGGTGGCCATTGGAGAGTAAACCTATGGCTTGACCAATTGAGCAATTCCTCAGGGTTTATAAATGGAGTTTTTTGAACTGCGTATGAAGTGAAGTTAACTGTTCTGCAACAATTCATTTTTCGGGGAAACATGAGCAGAGATATATGTTTGCGTTGCCATTTGTCGATTAGTTTCATAATTGATTTATGGCTTAATACTATAGTGATGATGTGACATAGTCGCAAAATAGTAAAATCAGAGCTATTAATTTAATGGTACAAACTGTCAGATTATAATTTCTATCACTGAAATAAAGGACAACTTTTAGTCCCTTGCCATTTATCTAAAATCAAATATAATTACCAATCATTTCCTCATCTTTGAGGTCATTAATTTTGCTTGACTAAAGTTTTTCACACTTGTAATGGCATTCGCAGGAAGTGTTGAAGAAGCATGGTTTGATTCTGCTGCGGTACTTGAATCTGACTGGAGTGATGAAGATTTCCAAAGCGCTTCTGATGGTACACTACTTATACTTTTGTTAATTTCATCTTTCTTATGCCTCCAACATTAATAGCATGTTTCGTATGGAGGATTGGATAGCACTTAACGCTGCGATGAAAGGAAAAGAAGCTATAAATTTTATTAATTATATTGTCCACTACTGCTTAATAAACATGCACTAATAATAAACTATACAGATGTGCTCTCTCATAGTGGCTTTGATGGGGAATCATTAACTGGCCATTCCACTCGCAACTTGGTCAGTGAAACAGCAAGAGTGAAATCTGATGGACCTCTTAACGAGATAAAGCCTGTGTTCACTGATGAAATCTCCTCGACTTCAGGAGAAAATGCTGGCCAGGAGGGCAGCTTGTTGGACAATTGCGGAATTCTTCCGCACAACTGCTTGCCTTGTCTTGCTTCTACTGTCCCTTCAGTTGAAAAGAGAGCATCCTTGAGCTCTAGTCCTCCAAGTACAAGGAAAAAGGCTGCATTGAAATTTTCTTTCAAATGGAAGGAAGCACATCATAATGTGACTTTATGTGAGTACGACTAAAATTTATTATATTGATTAATTTTGGTAAAAATTACATGGATTCAAAGCACATGAATATTACTGTTTGCATTATAATTCTTTTGTGTTCTTTTTCAATCTTAATTATGTTATAATGAATTCTCAGCTCATACAATTCAATTTGAGCTTGACTTTTGTCCATCCAACCGCATTTTTTCCGTTAAGGGAAAAAATTGTTGCCACTACATGAGGAAGAAACGGAATATTCAATGGAACTTTGTGGCTGTCTTACGCTCTGATCCATGTTTTAGTTTGTGAAAATACTCATTATCTTATTGGGTTTTTGCTTCTTTTTGTATTCCTGATGTTAAATATACTCTTCCACACGTTTTTTCGTATAATTGAGTCACTCATGACGGAAATCTGTGTAATTCTGTTGGGTAAGTATAATAACATAACTGGATTCTGCCCATTCATGTGGAACCCATACCAGACTGGAAGCTCTTCAAGATTAAACTAGTAAATATTTGTCTGGGCTGATTCAAATCCACGGTAGTAATGTATTTTGAACTTATTGAGGTTCCCATAAGATGACGTTACGAATGAAGCCCTAATTCCAACTGCGAGAGCAGTACCAAATAAAGCGAAATGAGAAACACCCAAAAATAGCCTCCTCTTAAAAGGAATATTATGGCTACCTATGATACATTGGATAAGAGAACACTATGACTAGACTCCATACAATCCAATAAAGGTCGCTACCTTGTAATTTGTATTTTTACTTTACACGCATTTTATGCATCAATTCAAACAATTTGCATAGTTGCATTACCAAGATAATCCTATTGTTGGCATCATCTCTATGGATTTGGTTTTCTTAGTTCTCCAACTTGCATCGTAAATTCATATCATTATTGCAACTCGAAAAGGACGAAAACGAGTTCCTTTGGTATTTATTTTGTTGAATTCTTCGTAATGTACTGCTAGATCAAATTTGCTACCGCTTTCAAATTATGTTTTTAGTTCATGGAATAGAATTTCAAATTAAATGGGTATACGAGTTCCTTCTTCTTAAGGGATTTAAGCAGGGGGAAACTATTGGCCATCTGTATCGTAATTTTTGTTATCTATGCATGTTTTATATATTTATTGTCAATACAAAATTGTTGTGGACTGTTAGTGGGATTCTCAAATTTCAAAGATAATCATTTTTAATTTATGATTTATTGTAGTTTCTTCAAAGGCACTTCTGCAACGACCTCTAGCTGGTTCGCAAGTGCCTTTCTGTCCCATCGGAAAGAGAGTAACTGATAGCTGGTCGAACATTGAGCCGAGCACTTTCAAAGTTAGGGGAGAGAATTATTTGAGGTGCGAGAATGTAATCATTTCAATACATTAGTGTGCACATGAAGCATTGTCAAGAGATTTTGTATTTACATCTTCCTTTGCAAATTTTCTATGCAGGGATAAGAGAAAGGAGTTTGCTTCTAATTCTGCTGCGTATTATCCTTTTGGTGTAGATGTATTTTTGTCTCAGAGAAAAATTGATCATGTAGCTCGGTTTGTGGAACTTCCCGTTGGTGAATCTTCTGGAACACTTCCACCTATTCTTGTTGTGAATGTTCAGGTATTCCCACTTTTCAGGATGTCTGCACTCTCGTAAGCTGACCATAATATGTTAGTAACAGGATTTGGTGAGTTAGACACTGGGTTTTGTCGTTTTACAAATACAAGTAGATATGCTATGACACACAGTTTAGCCAAGAAAATGTGGAAATACGCATAAATATCATCCATGTGAAAAATAATATAATTACAGCGTATTTGTGTGGATCAGAGTTTGTGTAGGTGGCCAGGAAGAGTCAAAACAATTTGATCACTCAAATTTCATTTGTGGAAAGTGGATTATATGGCTCTAAGCAAATATCCGTGATAGCCACATTATTTCTATGCACGAAATTGATTTTCTTTAGTGCATAACAGAACTGCACGTTGTATCAGGCCTTCAGCCACACTCTAGAAATATGAGATTAGCTAATTTTTATTTTTCTTATATTAAAAGTCGTCTTCTTTTTTTTCCTGGTTTTGCAGATTCCATTATATCCCGCGGCAATTTTTCTGGGTGAAAACGATGGGGAAGGAATAAGTTTTGTTTTGTATTTTAAACTTTCCGCAAACTATACCAAGGAACTTCCAACCCATCTTCAAGAAAGTATTAGAGTAAGTTGAAATCTATGAATCATTCACTTGTGGCATGCTTGGTAGTGAGGATTTGGTACTAATGCAAACAAAACGTGCACTTCAATTTGTGATCTGTGATGGTGTGCTGAATGAATTCGATTATAAAATTTGGTTGATCTTGTACGTTCATACTCCTATTTAGTGATACGTGTGGCTTCTCAATGTAATTGATTTAATTTTTAAACATCTTTGATTTCAGAGATTAATTGATGACGAAGTAGAAAAAGTTAAAGGCTTTCCCGTAGACACAATTGTACCCTTCAGGGAGAGGTTAAAGATACTGGGTCGTGTAGCAAATGTGGAAGATCTTCGTTTAAATGCAGCAGAAAGGAAACTCATGCATGCATACAATGAAAAACCCGTTCTTTCACGCCCTCAACATGAATTTTACTTGGTAAGTTCTAGTAGTATCTCATGCTACTGTTAAAATGGTGAAATAAGACATTATTTTCACCCCGAGTTTTGGAAAATCGATCATACTTGTTTGTTGATTTTAAAGAGTATGCGGTGTAGTACAGATACAGTTCAATTATCTTATGAAAATGCATAAAATTGTCGGGGGTAAGATATAATTTTGCATTTCTTTGCAGGGTGAAAATTATTTCGAGATTGATTTGGATATGCATAGATTCAGCTACATATCTCGGAAGGGGTTCGAGACATTCTTCGATAGGCTAAAGCACTGCATCATGGATTTCGGCCTCACGATCCAGGCAAGTCATGAATTACTCTTTTAACACTTATTTTTGCCAACAATTTTCTCTAGATTTGGCTCATGTTTTTATATATCATGCACCAGGGTAACAAGGCTGAAGAATTGCCAGAGCAGATCTTATGTTGTGTAAGGTTAAATCAAATTGATTATGTGAATTACCAGAAACTTGGGTTTCTCCAGGAGTCCCTTGAATAGGTTTATAAATGATGTAAAAGCGTAAGAGATGATGATAAATGAATGCAATTTTTCTACAAAAGCTATTTCGTATCTACTGGACTACCTCGGACGAGTTATCTTCTGCACATTCTTCACGTGTTTGTTGGATTCTTTTTGGTTGAAAGCCCAAGTCGGGGACAACTTTCGTGATAAATGGCATTGATATCGTATTAAGATACTATTATCTAAAAATTTGAATTGTGACAAGATAATATTGCAACAAGATGCAAACTATGAAGTGGTATCTAAAGAGGGAGGGAATCTTTATTCGATGATATTACCATAGAGATGTCAAAAGGTGATGGGCGCTTGCTCGGAGTGGGTCATATAGTGCATAAGATATATGAAATGTTTGATTGAAAAATTATGGGTCCACGAAATATATTGTTAAAATTAATAATAATGTTATATAATATCAGTCTAGGTGGTTACATTTTATAGATCTAATTAAATGCATCATTCGATATTGTTGTGTATAGTACAGATTACTTGGCATATGTAATTCAAAGAAGAAGCAATTCTGGTTGCAAAGTGTGTCTTTTGTGCTTGACTCTACTCTTGGATTTAAAATGTTTAATTTGGTTTTGTGTTGTAATAAGTTTTTATAAGTTGTTCACTTTCTTTACAAAAAAAATACATATTCATTCACGAGCTGAATAGCAATTACATTGAACTGAAACATTTTGTTTTACTTGCCAAGAACAATGCATTTCTTGTATTACATACAAAGCCTGGTCGTATAAGGATTTGTTCAACCTTGTTTACTGTTAAGGTTCTAACAGGAATAAAAAGGTAAGAGGAATAGAGTATGTATAAGCAAAACTCTTAGTGAATGCTGGAAATGATTGCAGAAAAGGAAAATAACATTCGAAAGGACTGCACACTCCCCCCCTTGCCATAACAGAATTCTGTTGATGTATGTTCCACTCAATTCTTTCGGGCTCTTCTAGAATTGGAGGCCTATCATTGCCCTCAGGTTCCAAAGACACCTTGGAGTGAAATTCAACTGCAAAATTTGGAGTATCATATAGTTGAACAATTAAATTTCTTTTGTATGAATCCATGCTAAGGTAGATGTCGAAAAGGAATAGCACAATCCAAGGGACGGGGCTGACTTGACTACTAGTAGTATAGTACCCAAGCAAACTCCATAACCTGTCGTCCCCACCGTCAATGTTCGCGTTGGGAACGCATCGCCCCTTTCATCTCTACGCAAATCTACCCCAGTTTGGAGAATTTGGAGGCCACAGTTTCATTAGGTGTCTTTACTGCTGTGTTCCCATCTTCAACTAGTTTTAGAGCCAAGTGTTTTATTTTAGTGGAAATTACACTAGACTAGGTATTTAAAGATCACACTTCAAGAATGAGATATAAAGTATATTTGATCAAAAATCAGGTGACAATTTAATATTTTAATAGTAATAATTATATTACAAATTCAATATTTTAATATTAATAATTATACCACAAATTCAACAGTCAACACCCATCAAAACACTCACCCACCTAATTTCAAATCTTAAATCATTTTAATCGTCTCTCTCTCTCTCTAATTTCAAATCTTAAATCATTTTAATCCTCTCTCTCTCTCTCCTCTCTCTCTCTCTCAACGAAGTCAGTGTCGGTGCAGTAGGAGCACAACGCTCTCCTCCTAGTTGCAGTTGCCACCGCTGCGACGGCACTGTGCGTGTTGCTATGCACGCTAGTCACTACTATAGTGACGGCAATATGGATGTGGTTTTAAGCACGGCGAGGGCAAGATGTACTGACGTGTGTTTCTTCCCTCCGATTTGTTGTAGGTTGTTTTGGGCGTTGGCGGTAAGGTGGTGGTGATGAAAATCTGGAGTTTTTTAGGGTAATTGGTAGCTGTTTGCAAGTTATGGCGTTTGTAGTTGGATGGTAGTGGTTGGGATGTTGGCTGCGGTGTTGAGGTGGTGGTGATGTTTATTATGTTTGTCGACGACGATGATGATGGTGTTGGTGGTTGACAACAAAGGCATTGTGTTGATGGTGGTGTTGGTGGTTGTGGTTTTGGCGACAACGGTGGCGGTGCTGTGCAGGTGGCAGCGGCGACGACGACAGTGTAGGTGGTGGTCATATGTGACCCAATATTTGATTACCCGTGACCTTAAAATTCGATAATTTCGATAATTTGTATCCAACAAATTTGAAAATACTTGACTATTGATAAATTGTGACCTATAATTTTTTATCTGTGACCAATAAAATAAACTATGACATTAAAATTCGATAATTTGTGATCAATAAATTTGAAAATATGTGACCGATTGATAAATTGTGACATAAAGTTTTTGATTTGTGATCTCGAATTAAGTTGTGACCAATTAATTATTTAATACTTGATCAAATAATAAGTTGTGACATATCCTATCCTACATTAATAAAAGAGTGAGTTCTCTTTTCACTATTCATAAGTCGAGTCGAATGACTTTATGGCTCGACTCGGCTAAGTCGTCTAAGCCTTTTTTTCTACGTATGATTCAGTATTTAAAATTACAAATATTCGTTTTAAGCAATTTAAAATTTGTTGAAAATATTGAAATGCGGCCATGATAAATATATGATCGATAAATTTTAAATATCAAAAATAATTTTACATTAATTGTAAAACGTAAAGTCGTGATTGTTTATGTTTTTTTTAATCCCAATCTCATTCCAATGTTTTTTTAACTTTATTTTCCTACA
>CAIGRF010208412.1:0-10153 GCA_903798235.1 Fraxinus ornus
ATATTAATAAACAATCTCGTTACTGTGGTCAATTGGTCACCCTATCTGAGTCAATCTCCTGGATCCGCCCCTGACAGCAAGTTTTTAAATTTTTTTATATACTAATTTTAACTACACATTCACACAATAAAATATTTTGCACGTAAATTCAAAATTTTTTCTAACTTTTTAACCATACATTATCCTAAAAATCATTGTTTAAAACATTATTTTTTCAGAATAATGGTTGGGCTTAATGTGTTGACATTATGTAGAGATTTCAAATTTATAACAAAAAATACAAATAAACATGATCACAAAAATACAGAAAATTTTGAAGAAAAAATGTATAAATGTTTTGGGATTACTTCTAAGTGGTCTCTCCTACAAGAATCAAGCTTTGCGGTCCAATTGCGTGACAAAATCGATTTGGGGGGATTAGGGTTCATAGAGAATTTGAGCTTCTAATTTTGGTAGCTTGCAATCTCCAATATCACAATTTTAATTGAAATAGGTGTGGCGTGTTTGTGAGTATTGACCCGACACTTGATTTTTGTGTTGGTGTGATTTAACTTTGTGTAGTCCGTCATCCATGTAGGCAATGACAATAGAAGGAAGTTTACCAATGAATAATGAAGTTCAATTTTATAAAGTTTAGGATCTGTTTGGTAACAATTAAAATTGAAAATATGATCGTTATTGGATCCATCTGTCTAATAAAAGTCAACAATAACGACTAATTTTTCAATTTTAATTCGATTTTAATCTCTACCAAACAAGCTCTTAATGAGCAATGTGATGCAAATTTAAGTATATTAATTAAGCTCATGTTTGACACACATTCTTTCAAAACTCATTTTCAATCACATATTTTTCAATAAAATAATATTTTTCATCACATCAATAATTTTTCCTTACTTTTTAACTACATATCGCTCATCATATCACTAATTAAAATACATTATTACTTCAATAATATCGGTCAAACACACGTTTCCAAAGATCGGCTCATGTTCAAACAATTAACTCCAATTTTCAGATACTCATTTCTCTATAAAAATTGAGAATCAAGAATAGAACACTAGCCGTGGATAACGTACACACAGCTGGGGGCTTTAGATTGGTAAAGATACCTGATAAAATTACACACACAGAGCAGTAGAGTGAGTGAGGAGGAATAAGGGAATCATTTTATAGTAATTTTTTTTTTTTTTCAAATTCAAATGTTAATTTTTGCTAATTGAATCGGTCTACTCATCATTTGCAATTCAATGTTGAATCCTCTTTGCAGCAGCAGAAGCAGAAATCACGAATTCTGCTATTTAATCCCTTCCAAAGCCCACCTAAATCCCTCACCCCAAATCCCTCGTTTCTTCTTCTCCTTCCCAAGATTACCCTTTAAACCCCTCCTTCACCAAGCTTCCGCCTCCGCCTCTGCCGCCGCCGGAGGGGGAAGCAGTGCGGATTCCGGAACTCTCCCGCAGTCTGCCATCCAACGTATCGCTGAAAAGCTACGTAGCCTCGGCTATGTCGAAGAGGGCAAAGAAAACCTAGAAAAAGTTAAAAACTATAATGGGTCTCCACCTGGTGAAATATTTGTTCCACTACCCACCAAATTGCCCAAGTACCGTGTTGGGCATACACTTGACCCAAGCTGGAGCACGCCCGAGAATCCTGTGCCCGTGCCCGGGTCGGGGAACGCGATACAGAATTTTCACGAGTTGAGGCGTGGGGTTTTAAAGGAGGAGGAGGAGGAGAGGTTGAGGAGAAGGGGAGAGGAGAAAGGAGGAGACACTCCTAGCTTTGCGGAACTCACATTGCCGGGGGAAGAGTTAAGGAGGTTGAGGTCAATTGGCATTGGATTGAAGAAGAAGTTAAAGGTAGGAAAAGCCGGGATCACTGAGGGGATTGTGAATGGAATTCACGAGCGGTGGAGGCATTCTGAGCTGGTGAAGATCAAGTGTGAGGATATGTGTAGGTTAAACATGAAGGGGACTCATTTTCTATTGGAGGTTAGATCTTGATTATGTCGTTATTATGGCAGAATTGAGCAATGACATGCAAAATTCAAAAACTATGTATCGATAGTTCTGGTTTGGCTTTTTATGCTCAATGACATTAAGAGGAAAAGCCAATACAGTTATTACAATTCTCGATCCTTGGTTAGTTGAGTGTAAGTGAGGTGAAAAGTTGAGGATTTTCTCAAATATCTGCTTAAATACACGAAAGGGCTTTCAATGTCAAATTGTATCATCCGATGGCTAATATCAAGCAAAAGAAAATTTACTAATTTTTATTTTCGTGATGTCCAACTTTCAATTAAGGCAGCTTTTTCCATATAATCTTGAGCGCTTGACATCTGACATTTATAATCAAATCCTTATTTGAAAGAGAGGTGCACCAGCAAACTTTTGTAGGAGGATATTTACTTACAAGGAAGGGATTTTATTGAAAAGATGGTTTGCTCTCATTTTAACTGAGCGAAATCTTATGAATTGTAAATTTTGATCTAATTTGAGTTTCTTCAAGTCCGTGAAGCATTTAAGGATTGAAGTTTACATAAAATTTTAGAAGCTGATCTTATGTAATAAGTCATCAGTATTCATGTTAAAATAATCTAGCTGGCCCTTAAATTGAGATCTCAACATGCACTTGGTGAATAGTAATAGAACACTCATAGAAAGCTAATATCCATTGAACAACTAATTAATCTGCTAGGTTTCGGAAATGTCCATGTATGTCTTATCTCACTTCGAATTCTTTTGAAATGTTTTCAGAGAAAAACTGGAGGTTTAGTTATTTGGAGATCTGGAAGCAACATAATATTGTACAGAGGATCCAATTACAAGTATCCTTACTTCTTTACTGATAATAATTCGACAGATGATGCTTCCAATGAAGCTTCTCTTGATCTGGATATGGATGATGGAGTACATGATGGAAGGGATACATTATCATCAGGCAATCATGCTGTGAAATCTTCTGGACCAAACTCATTAACAGGCATCTCTCATCCACGTTTAATACAGGGTGTAGGTTTAGCAAATAGAGTACGATTTCAATTGCCTAGTGAGGCTCAACTTGCAGAAGAAGGTGACATGCTGTTGGAAGGACTTGGTCCACGCTTTACTGATTGGTGGGGATATGATCCTTTACCGGTTGATGCTGATCTTTTGCCAGCAATAGTTCCTGGATACAAGAGACCATTTCGTTTACTTCCCTATGGAGTGAAAAATAAACTGACAAATGATGAAATGACAACATTAAAGCGACTTGGTCGGCCTTTACCGTGCCATTTTGCTTTAGGTTAGTTCCCTCCCACAGGATCGTCTCTTGGTTGGTAATGTTACTCTAGGGGGGATGGTCATTTTTTACCTAATTATGATTTCAATTGATTCCACGTAATAGAAGATCCTCTTGGAAACCACAGCCCCTGCACCGGGTGGGAGTGGTTATTAAATCTATTGAACTATATGCAGTCCCTGTATTTACAAATGTTTGGTGGTTGAATGTAATTATTGACAAACATATAACTCCTCCTATTGTCCTTATCACAGGCAGAAATAAGAAACTTCAAGGACTGGCTGCTTCCATTGTTAAGCTGTGGGAGAAATGTGAAATTGCAAAAATAGCGATCAAGAGAGGAGTCCAGAACACAAACAGTGAAATGATGGCTGAAGAGCTGAAGGTCTGTGACATATACTTGATATCTTAAATCTGATCAGTGCTCCGTGCGGTAGTACTTTTGTGTAAAGGTCTCGTGATGAAGGAGCTGTACATTTTGGTACATAACTTTTCGTGGATATATATTTACTAGTGAACTTCTGCAGTGGCTAACAGGAGGAACCTTGCTTTCACGAGATAAGGAATTCATTGTCTTTTACCGAGGAAAGGATTTCTTGCCAGCTGCAGTCTCTTCAGCAATAGAAGAGCGGAGAAAGTATGGGATGGATGGAGTGAAAACGGGGACAGATCATGACTTGAATGTGAAAGAACACAAACATGGGACTGTGGAATATGGCCCTCAAGACGGACATCACAAGTCTGGTGACAAGACATTGAAGCATCACTCTGAAGAAAGGAAATTGAGGCATACAGTGTCAGCTATCGAAAGAACGAACGCTAAGTTGTCCATGGTAGGAATTGACAAGCGAATATAGTTGTAAGATTATTTTGCCATCTCTTCTTCGTATTTCTTATGTTAATGTTTTTATTGCAGGCATTGGCTAAGAAAGCCAGGGCGGAGAAACTTTTAGAAGAGTTAGAAAAGGAAGAGATTCCTCAACAACTTGAAATAGATAAAGAGGGCATTACTGAAGAAGAAAGGTATATGCTGAGGAAAGTGGGTCTGAGGATGAAAGCTTTTCTTCTTTTGGGTGAGTGTTCATATTCTGCAAGAGCCCTCCAGCATCAAAATTCTAGTTTGTGGGCATATAAAAAGCATAGCATTTTAAATTTGTCAGCATAGGGCTCAATGTCACAGTAATTATTTATCTTGTGATTATCTTCTCTTTCAATTCTCAGGTAGGCGAGGAGTTTTTGATGGAACAGTTGAAAACATGCATCTTCACTGGAAATACAGGGAATTGGTTAAGGTATTGATAGGCAGGAGGACCATTGAAGAGGTCCATGGAGTAGCACGGAGTTTAGAGGCAGAGAGTGGTGGAATATTAGTTGCAGTTGAGCGAGTCAGCAAGGGCTACGCAATCATCATCTACCGTGGAAAGAACTATAAACGTCCTGCTTCTTTGAGGCCTCAGACACTTCTGAGTAAAAGAGAAGCAATGAAACGCTCAATAGAGGCACAACGTCGTGAGGTGTGTTCACTGAAGGACAGGACTTGTGTTTTCCTTTTTATTAGTCCACTCAACAAGGGGACATGAAAATGATTTAGTTATCCCAAAAATTATGTTCTACTTTTCATTTTAAATAGTCTTCAATATGAGTGACCTACTATAAATATATATCCATTCTTTTAAACAGAATGCCAACTCTACTCATCATCAGAAAAATAAGTCACGGGAATCAGGGAACTATTGATTAATATGAGCATTATAGACATCAGATATGCTGAGGAAGTTTTTCTCTAATTTCATGGGTATTCATGTGGGGAGGGTAAATACAGCATCATAAAAAGGAATTCTTGATTCTCTAATGGGTTATTGCAATGTCTGGGAGGTATATTCTGGCCTGTTGAAAAACTCTTTACTTTATTCTACATTTTTTTTTTTTTTGGCTCCGAGAACTTAAGTTGGGAAATACAGATACAACTTTCTCGCATGATAAAGGGTTCTGTGTTGTGTTTTTACACCTTTCCCCTTTTTCTCTGTTCTTTTCTTGACATTTCTAGCAAATGTTGGCTGATGTATCTTATGAATCTTGCTATCGCATGCAGTCCTTGAAATTACATGTTTTGAAGCTCACACAGAACATTGACGAATGGAAGCTTAGACTGGTAACTTTGTAGTTGAATTTTTAATTTTTTTCCCAGCCAGTTGGTTTATTAACTTGATGTTTTAATGATTATACACTTGCATCCAGTCCCATGCTGAGGATAGAGATTCAAATGACATACAGTTTGCCAAAGATTTGGAACTTGAAGTGGTAAATTCTCTTTGATACTTTCATTATCCGTGCTTCTCTCTGTCAGGTTTATGTGTATCAATCCAGGTTAAGCTTTTTCAAAATGTTATCATCATGCAGGTCAAAGAGGGGGAGATGGATAAAGTTCATGTTAATCAGGATGCAAAATCTGATAGAAATCCTGAAATTGATCACCAGACCTACTCTGGAAGTCCCAGCTTAGAAGAGGTGAAAAGCTAACATTTAGTACTTGTTTGGGAAGCTTAAAAAGTTGCTAAAAAGTCACAATTAATTTTAACCACACATTTCATTAACTTTTATCAAAATCTATTAAAAAAAATTTCAAAATGTTTGTCTAACAACCCTTTAAAATGGCACTCCTTTACGATCTAAGCACTTCTTGGTTTGAGTCTTTGAGTTGAACACTTAATTGGCAAGATATATACATTTGGGAATAAATATACCTGATCCCTATAATAAAAATAAATAAAGTGTTCAGGTATGCCGTATGCACATAGTAATTAAAACTTAAAAATTAATTATTTGATTTAAACTTGTACGGATGAAAATGAACTTCCTATTAAACCCAAGTTAACTGTGCATAAAATGATCTTTTGACGATCAAAAACATGGACACAATACACGCTGTTTTTAGTTCACCATCTACTTTGTTCAAACACTAGGTTTACCTTGGGCATGTCTTACAATCAATATATGGAATATCTTTTCTTGCCTCCTGTATAAATACTTGATTCCTTATTTTGGTCTTCTCTTACATCTATACTATACCATTACTCATTATCATGTAACTCTTCCTTGAGGGAAAAGGTTGCTAGGAATCTGAAATGGCAAAACGACAATATAATGTACAGAAGCTGGTGAAATATTATTCATATCTATTCTCAGTATGCAGAATTAATGCTTCGGAAGTTAATTTTTACAAAACTCATGTTCTTTACTGGTTAGTGTTCAGGCAGTAAGTGCTGCCTGGTATTTATGAGCGGGCCATGCACTTCTTTTTTCTTATAATTGTCTTCTAACTGCAAAATTGCTTGAACATCCACTTGTGTGAATACCTTTTTACTATCATTGTTGAAGGCTAGAGGAAGCCATGAGGCTGTTGTAACTTGTATGGACACAATGGGTTACATGGACGCTGCAATGGTTTCTGTACATCAACAGGACTTGGGAGAATCTCTACAGTCTGAGGCCAAGGTGGAAGATTTATTTCATGTATCTGAAGCAGGTCTTCAACTTAAATCAGTAACCAAAGAAACCAAAGGATCTTTGGATTTAAATATGCAAGATGATATCGAGGTAAATTTTAGAAACTGCTGAGGACTGTCTATAGTTTTATGCGTGTATTTTGCGCCTTATGAGAACACAATCTTCCTGAATAATTTCTAATGTGTTGTGTTATACGCTTTTTAGTCACCAGATCAGACAAGCTCTTCTGCCACTGCTTATGTCCAGCCTCTCTTTTGTGACAATAAAGCTATGACATCCAATGTTGGTTTTCGAGAGGCTATTTTAGAATCTTCAATAGACAAATCTATGGAGAAGGGGTCTCCTGGAACAACTTTCAGAGCTAGACGACTTTCCAACAGAGAGAGGCTTCTTCTACGGAAACATGCCCTCAAGCTGAAAAGGCTACCTGTGCTTGCCATAGGTAACACCTCTGTACTGTTCGTTACTTTTGAAGTCCAAATTCGTGATTTTTTCATCTTTATGTTATTTCCTAGTTAGTATTCTGTTTATATGAAACTGTTGAAAACAATCTTTTACCTTTGAATATTTCTGTTTGCACTATTGTGATATTCTGTGTACATATGATGGTCGTATTTCTGATTACTTTTGATGTGCATAATGTATGTATGTGGGAGCCAATCTCCAACAACCCTCCCCTGCAACATGGATAAGCTTACCTGTTTCCTCGTATACATTCATATTAAGATAAAAAATAGGAATATTGAGCTGGAGTTGTAATTTGATTTGATTACGAGCATCCAGATTCCCCTTCATACATTCCCTTTATCCATTTTGTGTTCGTGACTCAAGTCGTTTACTTCTCTGTCGTGGGAAATTTTGGAAATCTTTTCACTATTAGTTTTATTAGGGAAGAGAAATGTCATTGCCGGTGTTGCTGAAGCCATAAAAGAACATTTTCAAAAGCATCCTCTTGCCATAGTGAATGTTAAAGGCAGAGCCAAAGGGACATCAGTCCAGGAGGTGATTTTCCAACTGGAGGTCTGTATCTGAGAATCTTTTTAAGTGCCTGTATTTGTTTAGATCATGCAAATTGAAGAAAAACATGTTTTCTAAACTTAAAAGTTGGTTTAAGTAACTGTTTTTTCCAAACATGTTTCAGCTTTTTTAGAAGTCACCTTTTTTTGGAGATTGTTAATTCGAATATTTTCTTCTTTAGAAGTAATTCTTTACTTACTGTATGAAAAAAAGTACCTATACTTTGTTTAAGCTTTAGACAATTATGCTCAAACTCTCTTTTATAATTATCCTGTCAGCAAGCAACGGGTGCTGTTCTGGTGTCTCAAGAACCCAGCAAAGTCATACTTTATCGAGGTTGGGGAGCTGGAGAGGAGTTTGCCCAAGCTACTGGAAAGGTGAACAAAGATTCGAAAAATGACTTAGCAGACAGAGAGAGTAATGTTCGACCAGTTATATCTCCTGAGCTCATATCAGCGATCAAACTTGAATGTGGATTTCAATGAATTGATGAACGGCAATCAATCTATAGGAAATCATAGGTTGAAGCATATTTCTAACGTCAACAAGAAACTTTTATCTAGCCATTTTCCTTTGGGCATTGAGTACTCGGGTAAAGTTCTTTTAACTTACCATTCAAAGAGAGCTGTTGCGGATTATATGTGGGATAATATTCTGTTGTGGACTATTTTTCATGGTACTTGACCCTTGCAAACAAGGCTCTTGGTATCACATGCACGTCGCTGCGAGTGGTAACTAGGGGCTGATTGACTGTCATTGCTCCTCTCTTTCAGGACCCATTGTCAAAGGAATAAATATTACACATGACAAATGTGGCTAGGTTATCTTTGTCTTTCAGTAAGCACCATTCCCCACCCATGTTTGGGCATGAAGATTGGTAAGATTCTCGGGTGAAACTTTAATGGTAACTCGCTAGCTGTACATTATATGTAATCCATACAAGTTTGGGATAACAATTACTTCCAACCCTTCATCATTTGTAAATTTTAGAGATGTATGCATGTGTGCATATATATGTTATTGTATTGTGAAAGTCATGCCCGGAAAAACTGATAATCTCATTTTAGTGATTGGTGGCAATAATGTTTTTTGAGATCGTTTCTGAATTCTGATTGTTCATATTTTTGTTATATGGGTTGGGGATGTTTGACAAGCTATACAGGCAGGCAATTGGCCAAGATGTCTACTAGTCTTGCATGTTTAGCAGGTCAAAAGTACTATCTTTTGATCGATTATATTTCAATTTATTGTACTAAACATTTGATTATTATCAAGATTTTAATTTTCATAATTCAAAACTGTGTTATCCTCTTTATTTAAAGGCTTGGTTGTCTTGGAATTATTTATTTTAATTTTTAAAGTTTTTGTATGTTTATGAAAATAGAATACGAAAAAATGAGGGAAAGAAATATACCCGTATAGATTTCACATAATTTGGCTTTCCATATTTTCCAAGTTGGTCAAGTTGAAAACATGACTAGCTTTGTTGTTCAGGTATTGATAACATAAATAAATATATATAAACGTGGATAAAGAAAAGAGTTAACATATTATTTTTTAATGGATTTAAATTAAGAGCGTGTTTGGGAGTGAGTAAAATTCGATTAAAATTGTTGTTCAGGTATTTATAACATAAATAAATATATATAAACATGGATAAAGAAAAGAGTTAACATATTAGTTTTTAATGGATTTAAATTAAGAGTGTGTTTGGGAGTGAGTAAAATTCGATTAAAATTGAAAATATAGTCGTTATTGGGTCTCACTCGTCTAATAAAAATCAACAATAACGGCTAATTTTTCAATTTTAATCTGATTTTAATCTCTACCAAACACGCCCTAAACCTAATGTTGTTTTGTACTGATCTTTTGATTAAAACTAATTTTGTAGTCGAAGTGGTTTTAGTTAGAGATGTCAATCCGGGTGGTCCGGGCCGGATCGGCCCGCCAACATATGAGCCTGGTAACGACCAGCTTGAAAAAAAGCTCACCCGCTAGGGGTTCTGCGTCGGTTTCGGGTTGGTCCACAATTTTGGACTACAACTCAGGCTCGCCCGCTGACCCATGCGGGTCGCGGGTCGCGGTTTGTTTCAGTTTGGCCCGTATGATTGTATAAAAAAATTTATAAAAAAATAGAATTTTTCATATTTATAGCAAAAAATATTTTTTTTGTTAAATGTAAACTAAGAATTGAACAAAATGATAAATTCATATTTATATCAAGAAATGTTTACGTAGAATTCAAATTTAATGTTACATGAATTTTTAATAAATTTACAAAGTTAAATTTAACTTAAACAAATAACAACTAAATGCATTTCTAATTACTATTATCAAATACTTATAG
>CAIGRF010208452.1:10230-20275 GCA_903798235.1 Fraxinus ornus
GAATATGTGGTTAAAAAAAAGGAAAAATTATTAATGTGATGGAAAATATTATTTTATTGGAGAATGTGTGGTTGAAAATGAGTAGAAGAATGTGAATGGAAAAAAATGTGGCCCAAACAGAGGTTAAGTGTGTTTGATTGATATAATTTTCCACCTGAAAATTTTTTAAATTTTGTGTACGTTTTGCCTTCGTTTGCATTAAAATTGTCCATTAAAGTGATAATTTTTTCCACACTTGGTTACAAAATTTGTTTCCATTGCCAAAAAGTAAAAAAAAAAAATGAATTTTTTTTTTCCTAAAAAATCATTTTTTCATCAAAGTTTTTTGTTCTTTTGGCATTCGTTTGCATCAAAATTGTCTATTAAAGTGATTTTTTTTTTTACAATTGGTTATAAAATTTGTTTTCATTGTAAAAATAAAAAAAATAAAAAAAGTGACAGATCTAGGAATTTGTTTTCCCGCCTGGAAAACCCTTTCCTTTCACGCCGAGAATTAGGCGCGAGTGGAAATTTTTTGGCACGAATTCTAGGGCAAAAGGTGGCCATCAAACATGACATTTGCAAGAAAAAGAAAAAGAAATTCCATTTTCCATGGAAAAGGGGTGTTATCAAACACACCCTTAGAAAATTCTTGTTCCATAAGTTGTACGGGAAAAGATTTTTAAGTGATTAACGATATACATAGGTGCCGAGTCAAAGGACAAATTATTTTTTATACTGAATCGATACATAGAAATGCCTTTTCATAAATTTATATTTTTACCTAAAAGAATTAAGTGAGTTTGGAGGCAGGCATGTGCATGTCCCCTTCCCTCCACCCCTGAACATAGATATATGAAAAGTTTAAAGTTGTCGCATGAAGCATACTTTAAACTTTTGAACTTTTTTTCACTTGGAACTATATTTTCTTGACTTGAATTTTTAAGTTATTAAATGATACACGATATAACTCACATAAGTTAAAATCTTATCCAACCTAACAACAAAATGCAAAAGTCCTGTTTGAATGCAAAATGTGGAAAATTGGTGGAAAGAAAATGAATTTCAGGGAATTGAATTGCCTACAAATTGTTTTACTGAGAATTGTAATTAATTATGTATAATTGATATAATTTTTCACCTGAAAAATATTGAAAGTTTGGTATCCGTTTGGCTTCATTTTTCATGAAAATTATCCATTAAAATGATAACTTTTTTTACCATTGGGTCTAGAATTTGTTCCACTTGTCAAAAAAAAAATTATCATATCGAATATCATTCATTTGACTTTGTTTTACATGAAAATTGTCAATAAAAGAGATAAAAAATTTTACTATTGTATCTAGAATTTGTTTCCATTGCCAAAAAAAGAGAGAAGAACATGTAAAATCATTTCCCACAAAAACAAAAGGAAAACATTTTCCTACATTTCTAGGAAATCAGGCGCGTGAGTGGAGGAAAAAAGAAAAAAATTTACCTGAAAATTTTTGCTATCAAACAATGCATTTTTTGGAAAACGAAAAAAAACTTTTCAACTTCCCTAAAAAATATGTACTATCAAACATAGCCTAAATACAAGTTAGGCATACTATTTTTGCGTGTTCTATAAATCAAGTAGCATTTTGACCCATTAGATCTATCGACCATCTTTGACCAAACGCTTGATACTCAATTTCTTAAAAGTTATCATCTATCATGTCGAGTAGCTTAATCGAAGACTATCTTAATTAAAGTTAGGAGAATCCAAGGATGTTGCATTAATATTATTCAATTAAAATTGAAAATATGGTCGTTATTGGATCCTACCCGTCTAATAAAAATCAACAATAACGACTATATTTTCAATTTTAATCTGATTTTAATCTCTACCAAACACCCTATCAAAATAAAATTGCAAGATCCAAGGATAAAAATATTGAATACTCAATCTGCATTCTACTATTCAACAAATTAGTTATTTTATTACAAGAGACAAAATAATTAAAGCAAAAAGTACAATTATTAAAAAAAATTAATATTTTCCCATTTGTCACTCCCGAGGCTGCACTTTTAAATGAACTAAAAAAAAAATTAATAAATATACCCAAAATCTACTGCCCAAGTTCCAATCTAATAATCCCATGTGAACGTTTTCCGACCGGATCAATCCAGTCCCCTTTTCGCATTAGAGTGGCAACAATCATCAAAGTGATTTCATTGCATTCAATTTCCCCAAATCGGCCCACAAATTCATATAGAAATGAAATGGGATAGATTTTTGTTTAAGAAAGAGGAAAAGCCCAGAAAAAGGAACATAAAAGTGGAATTACCTTTGAAAGTGGCGCTAAAAGGGGGCTATATGAGGAAGTATTGAGCTATCAGAGTGTTTATTTACTGAATGTTGTGGAAATTTTTACTTTCAAGTAGATCTATGAGTGTTGTGTGGAGTTGAATAGATTATTGTTAATCTGGGGTTAGGGTTTCTGGGTTATCTGTCCCTATCTCAAATATTGTCATTATGGTCTCTGTTTTTCCCTTGATTTTTGGAATGTGTTGTGATTTATTTAAGAATGGTGTAGATTGAATTTGGATAATTGCTTTGAGTTCACTGGGGGTTGTCTCTGAAAATTCTCGTTTTTGGAGGATCATTTTTTGTGGATGGGTTGCTTTTCTTGCATGAGGCCTCAGCGTAAGGATGTCAGAGATTATGAAGAAGATATGACCCCTCGATACGCTGATTCTCCAGGTTCTGTTTTGTTCTCCTTGAATTTGTTTATATGTACTGAATTAATTAGTAGATGAATAGGTTTCGTACAATGGGCTTATATTTTCTTGTTTTAATCAATTGAGACTGATGTACTTATGACTTTTGAAATATGATTATTATGTGGGATTTTGATTTATGTTGAGTCAAGATTTGTAGATAGTAAGAAAAAGGGAAATTCTGTGAGAGCAAAAGGAAAAGATAGCAAAGTAGCACGTGGCTTCCAGTTCAAGGAGCTTGTGATTGCAACACAGAATTTTAGAGATGCCAATTTGATTGGGGAAGGTGGTTTTGGAAGTGTTTACAAGGGCCGTCTGGATTCTGGCTTGGCAAGTTCTCTGTTTCACTCTATAATTTGGACTTTATTAATGTATGCATACAAAATGATGGAATATTCATTTTAGTAACAAGAAAATTCTAAAAGAATTTTGGTCCTAATATGAGAATTGTCAAATTTGGGAGTTCAATTGAGGAAGTTGTAATTTTGCAGTAATGTTATTAACACTTCCAAGTAATGCTGGTTGTTTGGTTTTTATGAATAGATTGTTGCTGTCAAGCAACTTAATCATGAAGGCGTTCAGGGGAATCATGAGTTCATTGTGGAGGTTCTGATGTTAAGTCTGCTTCATCATACCAATCTTGTGAACTTGATCGGGTATTGTGCTGATGGTGACCAGAGACTCTTGGTTTATGAATACATGCCAATGGGTAGCCTGGAGAATCATCTTTTTGGTAATCCTTAATGACAATTTATATCCTTTTGAGATTCTGAATTTTCTCTCTGTTTATCTTTTAACTGGATAGAAAATAAAAATTTGGATATTATGCTGCTGAGCATAGCACCGTTCTCTAAAACAAATGAATTCGTATTAAAAGGAAAGCTTAGCTTAGTGGGCGTGGTCTGGTTTGGTCAAGCCGAAACCGAACCAACCGGTTCCAATTCGGTGCGGTCATGTTCATCAATTAAACAAAACAACAAAAAAAAATTCACTCCAAAGCTCAAGATCAACTCATAAAGGCGAAAAAATAATAAACTATGGAACACATCATAAATGATAAGATCTCGATCGAAAATTAATTCTTACAAAAATCCATATGACAATAACATGATTATCTTTAGTAATAACAATAACCTCATTATCTCTACTAATCCTCAAGGATCTTAATTCTTGATGGCCGATCACTTTGAAAACAACGAGAAATTTGAGTTTTTATAAATATTGAACTAAAAATATGTATTTTTTCTATTGGGTTATATTAGAATTATGAATTTGTAAATTATTTATAAAATTATTTAGATTTTAATTTTGATTACCCATTAAAGGAAAGAAGAAGAAACGTATGGAAAATAAATTTTTAACGTGATATAATTTTGGACCTAGTGTTCAAAGATCTAATGCATCTTCATGCAAGCAAAAAGAGAAATTCGGGAGAACCGAATTTACTATTGGTTTTCAAGGTAGTACCGAGAATCAAACCGGACCGGAACCGACCGGTTTTCGATGTACGGTCCCAAAATTGATCCATTTAGTAGAGGAACCGGACCGAACCGACCGGTTCTATCTAGCTCTGGTCCTATTCCACCGGTTCTAGGAGAAAAATGCCCACCCCTAGCTTTCCCACCATACTATGTCCTATTAAGGCCTTAAGGGCATTGAACATATAAATGTATCCACCACAAACAGTTGGTACTCTCTCATTCAAATGGCAATTAGTTCAAGTCCAGCTTCGCCATAGCAATCCATGATGTTCTTTCTTCCCAATCTCCACAACCGAAAGAGTTCACAAGCTGTGATGCAATTAGTTCACTGTCCATGAATTCTCTTTCTGTGGTTTTTCACTTTTGTCATTTAATATTCCAATAATCTTTCCTCAATCTGTTCATTGAACTTGATTATGATTTATGAATCTCTTCTTAATCCTTCTTAGTGTCCTACTGTCCTATTTTATCTTATTATTAGTAAGAATTGTTGTCTTAGTTCCATAACATGGTTCAACCCTGGTTTTTCATGAATATTGAACCCCATCCACAAGATTTTAGTGAGCTGAATACTTGTCCTTTCCCCGTACGGATTTTAGTTCGAAAGGCCCACCCCAAAGAGCGAATAGTCCTTTGGTTTTCGCGGGTATCGCCACGCGTCTTAATCCCGATCACTCCCTCAGGAATAGGACGCNTTTTTTTTTTTTCTTTTTTCAGGGGTGGGGGTAAATTGACTGTTTAATTTCTAATTTTTGTTTTTCTTTGTCTGATGTGCAACTTGCTCTCTACGTTTCAATATGTGCACCACTTAACTGCTTAATGTGACCTTAACATGTGACCCTTCAGAGGAATAAAAAGCGTTTAACAATCTCGTTTGGAGGATTAATTATGTGTCTTTTAATTTTCAGCCAAGGTGTCCTATGGGCCACCATTTTGAGTTTCTTGGCTTAGTATTGAAGATGATGATGCCGAATGATTTATGTTGTTCTATACTGTCAGAAAGTTTGGCTGCAGTAGGGAAGCCTATAAAAGCTGCAAACACCAAATTGTGAATTAAGAAATCACCTGAAGCACCGATTATTTTTATTTATCTAATCTATATATGTGCTTTATCTCAGCTATGTCAGATATATGTGATGCAACACTAAACGCATATTCGAGTCAAAAAATGAATTAGATTAATTAAGGTTTCTTTTAATTCTAGTCTGTCTCAGATCAGGATTACTTCCTTAGTTTCCTACTTAGATTTGATTTTGATTAATTTCCTACATCAATCTGGAATCAGAGCAAGTCGTTTTTTTTTTGTGGCCAAACATATCTCTTAAAGTTTCATTAGGTGTTCAAGTTCAAGAATTCATTGCAGTAGCTGCCATCCAAACCTTCCATGCCAACCACTCAAAACTGATACACCAACTACTAACCCTCCACGCCATCCCAAATTACATGGTAAATTAATCAAATCTGATCTAAGTAGGAAATTAAGGAAATAATCCTAATCTAGAATTAAAAGTAACCCTATTTATTCTAATTCTTTTTTCGTCTCAAACTAGTGTTGCATCATTTATACAAAAACCACTTCTCTCTCTGATTTCTCTTCTTTCTCTCTAAAATTCTTCTCAATTTTCATACATTGCTTATTGTGAATTTCGTTTACGAGCTTGCTATTTCTATATGTTTATTGAAATGTGTGTTTCATTTCTTTATCAGATATCAAGTCTGGTCAGGAGCCACTTAGTTGGAGCATAAGGCTAAAGATTGCTGTTGGTGCAGCTCGTGGACTTGAATATCTTCATTGCAAAGCTAATCCCCCTATCATTTATCGTGATTTGAAGTCTTCAAACTTATTGTTGGACAACGACTTCAATGTCAAGCTATCAGATTTTGGACTTGCCAAACTGGGACCTGTTGGTGATAATACTCATGTTTCAACACGAGTGATGGGAACCTATGGATACTGTGCCCCTGAATATGCTATGAGTGGAAAATTGACTCTAAAATCTGATATCTATAGCTTTGGTGTGGTTATGTTGGAGCTGATTACTGGACGCATGGCTATTGACACCAGTAGGAAGCCGGGAGAGCAGAACCTGGTTGCGTGGGTGAGTTTATATAACTTATAGTTCATGATAACTCCATATGAGGTATATATCTGGGGGACTGACAAGAACTGTTCTAATAGCTATAATAAGTAGGATATAAGCAACCTGTGCTAATATCTATTATCCATGCTACCCCTCGTCCCTCTAAAGAGATTCGGGGTTATAAAAGGGACGTATCTTTCATTAGACCCATACCAGATGAATTTAACCTTGAGTAAATTGTAGGAACAACTTGCAGACCTGTACCAATGAATTTTACATTGAAGTGTAATCTTAGTACCCAATCTTTGGAGTCATTTTATTAGCAAAATAGGCCTTTTTAAAATGGTTTCCGTCCAAAATAGTCATTCTATTCTGTGAAGATAAAACTTTAACCCTTACATTTAAACAAGTAAAATAAATTAAATACATAACAGGAATAGAAAAATGAAAAATAAGAAAAGACTTTCAACATTGCATCAACGCCACCGTCACCCCACATCCCACACCCCCCCCAACCCCTTCCCCCAAATCCACCATCATCTTCTTCATACTGCCTTTCTCAAAAGAGGCAGTTACGTCCACAGCTAGCTAAAAAGAGTGTTAAAAGGCTTGAATGGTCCTTTTCTTTCATTCTCACAAATCCAGTTTCCAAAGTCCTTCCTCCGTTGGAGTACCCTATGCCAATCGCCATAGATGATTCCTACTCCTATGCCTTTCATCTCTGTGTTGTTCCTTGGTAAGCTATTTGAAGTATGATTCAATTGAGAACTGTTGTATTAAGATGTTTTGAGCAATGGAGAATTATGGTATATTTGTTTACTTGTACAGGTCAATAGAGACTTTATTTATATTTACAGAAGCTGAGCTAAAATCTTTGATTGAAAGAGCTGTTTACCAAACTGTTAACTACTGCAGTTATTTGGGAGCAGTAAGCCAACCAATTTTGTGGTAGACTGACTGAAAATCGCAGAGAACACAGTCGAACTTATTGTCTAACAAACAAAGTTAACCCAGGAATCTGAGATCCTTGAACAAGTCTATGTCGTTGTATTCATTGAAGTCCCCAAGTTTCCGGATTGGTTCAACCTTGCGAAGCATTTTAACCTAAGAAAACATTCAGGGACAGGGAAGGGTGGGGCCTGTAGGCTGAACTCTTAAGCAGTGGGACAGGGTGCCAACCGGGTGTGGGGAGAGGTTAATGGTGGCTAGAAAAGGAATTTTTTTTGAATTGTATTTTCTTTCTTCTTTTAGTTTTATATTTATTTTTACTTATTTAAACGGGAGGGCAAATTATTTTTGTAGTCATTTAACAAAAACATCCGAGAGGACCCATTTGCTCAAATTGAAGCTGGGGACCCAAACACCAATGATCCTTAAACTGGAGTAATTTCTTGTCATATATTTACAAGAGAATGTTTTGATAGGATATTGATGGACGTCAAGACAATTTTTTTCCAATGGGTTCAAGGCATAATTCTGGCTTCAAATGTAATATCTTTTCTTCTGAACGTTAATCTTTTAATCCTTGCAGTCTCATCCTTTTCTTAAGGACCGGAGGAAGTTTGTCCAAATGGTGGACCCTCTATTAGAAGGCTGCTTCTCAGTCCGAAGTCTGCACCATGCAGTTGCAATTGCAGCAATGTGTCTTCAGGAACAATCAAGTTTCCGCCCTCTCATCAGTGACATTGTTATGGCACTTGAATTCCTAGCTTCTCAAGCAGATAGCTCAGATTCTCATGAAGGTGGATCTCACACTCGAACGTCACCATCACCATCTCAGTTTGAAGGTAAACTAGATAATAGAAGACGAGGTCTGTAAAATGCTTCACTTTGAAGTTTCATCTCAAGCAGCTCGACTTACAACTGTTAGTGGGGGATGCATTTCACTCAAAAGGATCATGATTTAGGACTAATGGAATAGTCAATTTTTTCTCATTGATGGAAGTATGGGGCGAGCAGACCTCGTGCATATGCTAATGATTCATCAATTTATTCGGCGGGTGAGAAACGACTGGAAGAGGTGGTAACGTGTTATCCATTTACTTTTGATTGCTATTCGATAGTTGCTTAAAATCGTATCATCTTTTGTAGCTACATGACTGTAAATAATTGTTAAAACTGTCGGGAGGAACCATAAGTGAAATCTTGTGCAGTTGTGGTAACAGTTTTGTGGGATTATTTATTTTTGCTTGGGGAAGCAAGTCCAAATAATCAATCCATTGGTCTTTTAATGGGTAAAATAGCCAGAAAGTTTGTGTGTGATCTTTATGGTTAATTCCTTTGCTTAGCATATGGAGAATGATGTACGTTATTGTGGTTCTTTGATTAATATGGAACTTCGACTGAAAGTTGAGAGACGGGAAACTGCTGGTTTAAGCCTGTGGATTATTGTCCGAGCAGCTCGACTGAACCTGCCAGCACAGATGGTGGTGAAATCATTTATCCAGACTTGAAAGTGTTCAGTTTAGATAAAAGTGTTTAAGAGATAAAATCTCATGTCGAATAAGATGAAATATAGACCAATTTATAAGGATTTGAACTCCCACTCTCAATAAGGTTGACATTTTGAGATGAAATTCAAAATCTTAATATGATATTAGAGTTCATTAAGGGTCCGTTTGATAGGTAATGGTAGAAAGGAATTTCCATTCATGTTGGTTGGAAAATAAAAATTCACCAAATCCATAGGAATTCGTTTTCCATGAAAATAAATAAAATGCAACTTAAAGTAGTTGTACCTTGAAATTCAGTTTTCATTTTCATATTGCAATCAAACGGTTAAAGAGAAATTCGTTTTCCTTGAATGTGACATTTTCCATGAAAAATGTGGCAATTAAACAGGGCCTAAGTTTCAACAAGCAATTTGCTCCAATTAAAATTCAAACAAGAGTGCGAATTTTAAGATTGATATTTTCAAAAGAATCACCATTTTGTGGGACATTTTAAGGGATTAAATTGCACATTAAATGAAGATGAAAACATAGACTAACTTATAAGAGTTTGTATTGTTCTTTTTAATAAGGTTGATCTTTTAAAGATAACACTTACAATTTTAGTAGAAAGCAACAAGAAATTTCATGTTCGATAGTGTATCGGGTGAAGGATATTTTGGGACAACGTAAAAGGGTCATTAAGATCCTCTTATTAAGGTTTGACATTTTAAGATGAAATTCAAAGTCTTAATATGGTATTAGAATTCATTAAACTCCGACGATCAATTTGATCCAATTAACACTCAAACAAGAGCATACGAATTTCAAGATTAAAATCTTCAAAAAAGCTACCATCTTGCGGGACATTTTAAGGAATAAAATTGCATATCTAATGAAGATTATAACATAGATCAACTTATAAGAATTTGGATTATTTCATTTAACAAGGTTGACCTTCTTAAAATAAAACCCGAAGTCATAATAGAAAGCAGCAAGAAACTTCATGTCCGATAGCGTGTCGGGCAAATGATATTTTGGGACAACGTTTAAGGGTTTGGTTCACAACAATGTGTATGCACCATCAAGAGTTTGGCTCGGAATGCTTGTTGCTACCAAGAAGTTCAACCAAGGTTGTGAATATCAGGGACGTAGCCAGGATTTTTAGTTGGAGGGGGCGAAAATACGAGGGGTGGAGGGGGACCGGGAGTTCGGCCCGCGAATTTTTTTTTTTTAACTAAGAGAATTGAAAACGACGATTTTGAGTACCAAAATAGTACTGAAATTCAATGTTTAAGACTATTCTACTACTTAATTCTTGAATTCAAATATT
>CAIGRF010208519.1:25185-37002 GCA_903798235.1 Fraxinus ornus
CTCGAAAGAGATTGTTGGATAAGTTAGAAACATTGATTCTTCAACCAATTCATCGTGTTATCAAATTGTAAATTAGGGATTAAAAGTGAACTTGCTTGGTGATTCGGGATCCTAGTACGCTTTTTCATACATTAATTTCATTCAAATCTTTTGTATTAAAACATCATTTTTACATTTAAGTCATAATTTTAGTTTAATTTGCATGCTAATTTTAGTTTAATCATAGAAGCTGAAAACTCATCTCAAATTTAATAGATTCAGTTAAGGTCGCGATAACAAAAATCAAGTTAAGTCAATTCTCGTGGGAACGATATTCGAAATTTTAGGATTTTCACTTTATTACTTGTCAAAGAACCGTGCACTTACGGTGATTTAAATTCGAAACATATTTTTGTGAACAATAGTCTGCTTGTCTCAACATTCTTGGAGTGAAGGGTGCAAACAAGGAGTCCCCAGGGTCAAAATCTCAGCTTCTGGCAACACATGAAATACAGCATATCAAGTGGGGATGTGACCGAACTTGGCTCGTAGGAGGAAAGAACTCCCAGCATCTTTATTGCATATAAAGTATAAATACATGTCAGAAGGCTGGGAGGAAGAATAGAGCTATGACGAGAACACAAGGAAAGGATTTCCATGGTGGATGCATTGCTTCTTCTCATAGCTGGAAAGTGAGCGAGCATGTGAAATGTGAAGGCCGAGGTTACATATGTAAATTCAAGTACTTCCCTTTTTTTGGGTATGAACAACCTCACTGTGACACCACCAAGGCCTTTCCTTGAGCATTTTGACTTTTTTATTATTATTATTATTATTGACCCTCCTTTTTTTGGTTATCATTTGCTATTCTGATCAGTTACGGCTGAAATGCTGCCTAAGAATGGTCTCGCTAGAAGTTTTAATGCTTTATCTGCTTTTTTCATTTGTAAAGGACGAGAAATTTTGAATCTTGTACATGAATAATACAATTTGAAGTTTGGTTTAGGTGTGTAAATCTTGCAATTTATTTATATTGAGACTGTACTATCACGTTGGAGTGAAGTTTATGTGCGCGATAAGGCGATTACATTTGTCTATGGCTTGGCATTTTATTTAAACACGAGTAGTTGATGCTTTCAATGTATTTTGCAATGATGTATTGATTTGAGACTCCTTTCACGATTGGCAAATGTCTGTTCGTAGCAATATGTAGATTGTTCCAATGGATGACGAAGAAAAAGTGGTGTACATTGTGATATTTGTGCTTAATTTGGGATGGAGCATTGTACTATAGAATGTTGATTTGTTTAGCCCTCTTTTGACTCAATTTTAATGTGATTTTGGAAGAAAATGTATTTTGAAACATGGATTTTGAAGAATGTGTGGTTAAAAGATAATGAAAAGTTTTTTATTTACATGTAATATTATTTTATGAAAAAATGTATGGTTGAAAATGAATTTGAAGAAAATAAGTTTTAAAAATAATGAAATCCAAACAGGGGATTAATGAGATCATAGTTATTGTTGGACAAACCCAACACACATGTATTGGTGAACTATTTGTTATTAGTAGAGACGAGTAACTGATTTTTTGTTTAATTGAGTTGATTGTGATACATTTCAATGCATTGAAGGAGACCTATTGTCGCCTAACTGGCAATGCATCTCTACTAATTGATAGATAGCATTACTCATTTTTATTAGTGTCCAAAAAAACCATTGCAACGTGCTTGCTCTAACGAGTTAAAAACTTGTTTAGTCATTGGACTTGTATATTTTAGTGCTTGTTTGATAAAACTTTAACAACATTTCATCAACTTTCAATGGGTTAAACTTCAATTATAAATATAAATTTTATTGGATCTGCAATTTTTTTTCAATTTTTCAATCATAAATTTTATCAACTTTTATCAAAATTCACTAAAACTTTTATTCTCAAACTACTCTTAACCTATTTTAAAGTTTCACTACTATCACTTGTTGTCTTCTAAATTTGATTAAACTTGCTTAATTAAGAGCCATATTGCAACTTATTTTTTGCATGGCTACTGCATAAAATATCAATTTACAACTACGGCATGTCATAAAAATGTGAAAATATTGACTGCATTTGAATATTATTATCATTTTCATTTCTATGGTGTCATGTAGTCATGAAATATTTATATGGTATGAGTCTAAACCAAACAGTTTACTTTAGTTTTGGGGACAAAAGATCATAGAGTAGTGTAATTTGAAATTAAATTGAAGTTTAGTGATTCAATTGAGATAATATTAGTTTAGTGACCAAATTGAGATTTTATTGAAAGTTCAGTGACTGCAGATGAAATTGACCCAAGGGATTAATAAGAAAACAAAAGAAAAATAGACAAAAGGAAAAAGGTCAAAGGTTTAGAGAACCAAAAAACGACGTCGCTTTAAGCTTGATCTCCGTGCAGGGTTTATGCTCTCTCTTAGAAAGCCTAAAACCCTAGTCCTCCATTCCTACCCCCGCCCGTTCCACAGCCAATAGAGGTACCATTTTCGCTTTATTTTTATTTTTATTTTTTTTCACTTGACGTGTATTCTCGTCTTTTCATACTTTGATATGCTATGCTTTTTTCAAATTTTCGAGTCCGCCACCCCATTGTTCTTGCTTTTGATTTAATCTTATTTTCAGAGCTAATTCAAGATTTGATTTCATCAAAATGCTTTTATCATGTTTGGTTTGCATTTTTGTTTTGATTTTACTGAGAAGATTTCTCTGAGTTAGTAAATGAAATCAAGGATAGTTTTATTTTTGTCAATTAATTTATAATTCTACTGTTGGATTTATGTAGCCCAGAATTTTATTTCCTGTCTAGTTTAGTTGAAGGATTTTCTATAGATCCAATGGTTTTGATAATTTAATTGGTTTTGTATTGTGGAAGGGGTATTACAGTTTTTGCAAATTAAATAAGGGTCAATGTATGTGTTCACTTGTATTTTAAAAGGTGCATTACTTCAGTTTTTCCATTTATGTTTTTATACATCCCTTTTGTCAATTTAAAACAGAAACCGGACCAGACCGAACTGAATCAGAACTGGCCGGCCTACTTGAAACTCCGCCTGTCTTTGCAAACAAACTGAATTCTCATTCTTAGCACATCATCCAACCTTTCTGCTTGGCTGGTCTCCGAGCTTCTTTCTCTGTGTCCATCTGTGAGTTCAAAGCTTCGTATCTTTGAGCCTTAGCTCCATTCAGTTTTATATGTACAAACAAGTATTCTTAAAACTTTTTTTTTTCCTGCTTTTGGTAATTGTATTTCATTATTTTGCTGAATTTCAGCTAATCATGATGCAAATAAAGACCCCGAAAAATGGAAGAATCAAGCGAGAAATAGAAAAACGTGCTCCTAAACTCGTAAGTCAGTAATTTCCTTTAATTCGGTAAATAATAAATTTGTTTTTTCTTTTCCAATTTCTGGTTGATAAAAAGATGTGAGTTTTTAGGTGGAAACTGGAAAGAAGACTTTAATACTACATGGCACAAAAACAAGCAGTGTATTGAATTCAGTATTGACAGAAATATATCATCTGAAGAAGGAGAATGCTATCAAGTATTCTCGAAGAAACGTCAACATTAGACCGTTCGAGAGCGGCGGCGAAACTTCTCTAGAATTTTTCTCCCTCAAAACAGATTGCAGTTTGTTTGTGGTATGCATGAAATCTATGTCACACCTTATTTTTCATTTCTCTGTTTTTACCCTTTGGGCTAGGATGGCATTGTTTGATTTGATTCTCTATTTTCTTGTTAAATTAATATGTGTGCATTAGTTTCTATGTAGGAAAAGATATATTCTGAGGATAGGGAGTATTGATACTCTATTACTTCGTCTACAAAGAAAAATGTCCTTTTGGAATGTTTAAAAACGCGTCATCGGTACTGATTCGTTTTTCCTTTGTTAGGAAAGTCGCAAGCCTCACTGTAAAACAAAAGAAAAATTATAAAAAATTATTGAAATGTAAAATAAGTTCATATTAAGTCATTAACACAATATAAACCATAAACACAATCAATCCTAAACAGTGTTCAATAGGACAATTTATATTATGCAGACAACCAAAATAAAATCTATAAAGTAACAAAAAGGAAAAATAATACTTAGCCAGTGGGGTAAGTGGACTATTCCCAAAGTGGGTGTTTGAGAAATAAAATCTTTCAACGTTGTAGTACTAGCTGATTTCTAAGGTGGGTTAATCAGAAAATACATTTTTTAATGTTTTAGTAATAACTTGGGGAAGTGAGCTATTCCCAAAGTGGGTTAATTAAAATTTTTAATCTCTTGTAGCCCACGTGTCACACCTGAAGCAAAATGAACAAGTTTAGAGAATTAAGGATCGCACGCCGCACAAGTGTAGAGGTGTGTGCCTCAATTAATTGAAGTTTGGGCCTTCAAGAACTGCTTACAATCCGTGTCTCGAAGCATTTTTGTTTGCCTCACTCTGAGGCGCGCCTCATCTGGGTTTTTTAGACAATGATCTTTTGAACAATTTGGTTGGTTAAGCAGACAGTAGAATTCCTTTGTTTGCAGGAAGCCAACTATTTAGTGGAATGTTGGTCAAGGTTTGAATTGAAAGCTAGACCATCAAGTATATTATCTAAATAATCTCCTTTTAAGAATTCTTATAGAATGTGATGAACGAAACTCATCTTGGCTTCCGGCTTAGAAACTACTACCTGGAAGAAGTGTTGTATCATTTGAGCTGATTTGTTTACGTGTAAATGTAGAAAGCATTCTAATAATCTCATTAGACAAGTGATCGAGTAGTTACCAGGTATACATAGTATGTTTTTGTTGAGGCTGTGCATAGTAGTTTGTCTATCGGTCTATGGATAGTATTTGGCACCAGTTTTAATATTGAGATATTTCCAAAAATGCTTACAGACTGATAATTCGGAAGAACGGCTGAAGATTATTACTTTCTTGATTGACGTTTTGCTATTAGCATCCAATATATTTTTATTTATGGTTGTGCACTCCCAATTTGTCCTGTTATGTTTTCTCATGACCATAAAAAATGTCATTTGGGTGGTCGGAAGGCATTCCACCTCGAAGTATTAACATTTACTTTTGATACCACATGTCTATTTATTGAATATTTTACTTGGTACTTTAAATCTGTTAAGCCGTGTAAGACTCCCAATTTTTCTGTCATAGAGCCTGTTAGATTATTGTTCTTTTGTCAGGGTAGTGTCTAGTTATAGATTGAAAAGAGGATAATCATTTTAGACTATTATATCACTATTATTAGTCTTGCATATACACTTTATCACTTGTCTCAAACTAGCTAAATAAATGAATAATAAAAAAACACAAAATTAAGAAATTTTCATCTCTTGGAATTTACCCCCCATTTGGCCCCCATTATTCCACATTATAATAAAAGGAATAGTAATTTTTTGGAGAATGCGTAATTGATAAGAAGAGAGAAAAATGAATTATAATTTAATGGGGAATAATGAGGACCAAACGAGGGCTAAATTTTTGTACTAGCCATTATTTTTTTATATGTTCATCTCACCATATGAAGGACTACAGACTGAAGGAAATTTGTGTGCAGTGTCATTTAGCCCTTGTTTGGTTGGGATTAAAATTTGATTATAGTAGATTTTGATAAAAATTGATGAAATGTGTGGTTGAAAAGTAGTTGGTCACATGAAATATGTAGTTAAAATTAATTGTTGACTTTGACTTAGATTAAAATTTAGATTTTAATTTGTACCAAATAATGGCTTATTATTTTATTTTCAAAAGTTCTCCCTGTTGTCTTTTTGCAGTTTGGTTCTCACTCAAAGAAGCGGCCAAACAATCTTGTTATTGGACGAGCATATGATCACCAAATTTATGATCTTGTAGAAATTGGGGTTGAAAATTTCAAAAGCATGAACTCTTTCTCATATGATAAGAAATTGGCCCCTCAAATTGGGTCAAAACCCTTTTTTGCTTTTGTTGGAGAAGGTTTTGAGAGTGTTGAAGAGCTGAATCATTTAAAAGAAATTTTACTTGATCTGTTCCATGGAGAGGTTTGCCTATACTATTATGGTCTCTTCTGCCTCTTTTATTGCTTATTTAAATTCAAACAATATCATAATAAGCACAAATCTCAATCTTGTAGGTTGTGACGAATTTGAACCTAGCTGGACTAGATCGTGTTTATGTGTGCACAGCCACCTCTTCAAACAAAGTATTTTTTTCTCATTGTGCACTGCGACTAAAAAAGTCTGGCTCTATAGTACCAAGGATGGAGTTGGTTGAGGTTGGTCCATCAATGGATATGGTGGTTCGAAGACATCGTCTTCCTGGTGACAGCCTCAGAAAAGAAGCAATGAAGTTAGCCCCTGAATTAAGAAAGAAAAAGGTTTGCCAAGTTAAAATTTGTTGTCCGCAATTTAAGATGACAATGCTAATTCTGGCCCTGGATTTTCAGGAGAAAAATGTTACCAAAGATGTGATACAAGGGAAAATTGGGAAGATTTATATTCCAGATCAGAAGGTAAGAGATGGTTTTGCATTAATGCAATTTGCCAAACTTAATGCAAACTTGAAGTGTTCAAGGGTTAGAAATGAATCAAGAAACAATGGCTTTTATATTAGCTGCACCCTTGAGTCTATTCCCAAATACCTCCCTCTAAAAGCCAAATGGGATGGCAAGACTGTTGCATGCAGAAGTATTTAGTGGGTGTTTGATGTGCAGTATTCGTATTAGGCAGTGCAATTTAAAGGATTTTAGTTTCTTTTCTTTTCAATACAACGTATTGCTATTTAATACATGTAATTAAACATAACACTAACTAGAGTAATCGGACAAAGAGAGCCTTCTCTAGTAGTGCTATCCTAGCCATTGAATACCTTTCCCTGATTTAACATCGGAGGAGGCTAGCCATCTCTTCATTGCCTAGCCTAAATGAGCAATCATTTCCTGTCTACAATGTCTTAGTTCGTGTTTTTATTCATTTTAACCACGAGTTACTCACCCTGTTATGAAACAAGTAACTGCTATGATTTATTAGTGTCACAGAACAGGATCGCTTTTTTCTTCCTTTCAGTGATTTCCTTGTGCTGATGTAGCCTTATTTAATGCTAGGCCTTTGATAAGCACTAACTTCTCTTGTATGTAGGTTGGGAGCGTGGCACTACCTAACAAAGCAAAGGGGCTGAAGAGGGAGCGACGGGAAGCTAAAATGAAAGATGACGCCAACGGGCATAAAGAAAAGAAGCAGAAGCACCCTTCATAGTGATTCCTTTTGGGCTTTGAGAAGCAGCAGTGACATTTTTTGGAGTAATTTACACTGCTTTCCTATTGGGAGCAAGACATTTTGGTTCAGTTTACTGATTGATGATGTTTTTAACTCTGCTCATGACACACGATAGATCATTCTAGTATAAAATATGGCATGCTTGTTAATGGACAAGTAAACCCCAAAGTTTTGCCAAATACATCTTATTTACATTGTTTACTATCTACCGACAAAAAAAATACTATGTATTAGTTTACATGTTATTTATTAAATGAAGAATTAACACATCATCCATTGGAACATGCATCGTTAGGAACAATTAAATGTATCAGAGACGTGACATTTAATCAAATATGGCAGGAATGGATACATTGCCTATTGGGGTAACGTTTGAACAAACGTGTGTTTGTCTAATGTTTACAAACTGTTTATAAAAATTTACACATTTCGTGTGGCTTAAATTAAAAGTATTATCCATTTATCTACGACTCATCTTTGCCTATTTATAGATTAAATTGTTTATATGTACTTCCCATCCATTATGTTGTGTAAGGAATATGTTGATAGTTACAGTTGACGCCACATTCTGAATGAACTTGAATGCAATAAATCATATTAGTGTCCACAAGAATTCAAAAGAATAAAACGTAGGTAGTTCAAATACCTGTGAAGAATAAAACAAAAAGTGTGGATGAAGAAGAGATGGAAGAAGTCTCAAGTCAAAACAACAATCCATTTGTCTTGCAGGAAATGATCCATAAAAGCTCTATACACTAATCTGCTAATGCAATCAGATAAATTTAAAGCTAGCTATATTAAGAAATCAGAAACCTCGAGACAAATCAGCAACTTGAGCTGCTGCAAGAGTAGATTGCTGCAAAAAGAAACTATTCTGCAAAATGTCAATAAACTATGATGTTTATGTTGTTGACTGCTCAAAAGGAACACGAATAAATAGACGTCCATGCAGGCTAACGACGGCAGAAGTGTGAGCTGGATCAATTCGTGCAGGTAAGCTCACGACCTGAAAACGACAGTACCTGTTAATTCTGAGCCATCACTATATGTGGCACTCGACAGAACATGAGGTTAAATGGCAGAAACGGGAGAAGAAAAAATACAAGGGAGAAATTTGGAACTGAAATTAAAAATTGAATTTAATCTATTAATGACTTGGCATGATATAGTAGTCTTTATTTATTTATAAAACTCCAAACTGGGCTGAAAATTTATCTCTTTAATTTGCAAAGCATAGAGAAAAATACTGATTTAATTACAGATTTAGTACACTCCAAATATGAAAGCTGCTCAATGTATATAGAGAGAGAGAGTTGACAATTAGATTCACAATTTAATATAAACGCTTCACAGGAATGTTGACAGTACATAGTAAGCTTCACAAAAGTCTGTCAAAATTCCGAATAATATAACTCGTACCTTCCTGAATGGTGTGACACCCCAGGGATTGTCAGGTTGCTCAGGATGACCTGTTATGACTAATCGTCCAACAGGATCAGATTGAACGCGCACCTAAGCCATCAACAAGGGCATAGGTATCAACTCATGGGTTTAGTTCACAATCTCACTTTGAGTGCACACATACCCACACAAAAACATATTAAATTCCTAACAGAGAAAGGAAAACAAAAGCAAAACCTATTCCACCAGAAGAATATTCATTATTAGTGGTTCAAATTTCATATGCAATCTGAACCAGAGAATACAAACAGTGATCGCAAAATAGATACAAGTACATGAATGTCAATATATTAGCTAAAACGTCGAAGGAACAATCAAATACAAAAACCAAAATGAGGCATATCCACAAACTGAATTTAAGAACGAATTATAAGTCCAAACTAAGTACAACAAACCAATAACTGAAAATACACACCTCTTCACACAGAAGCCCAGGCACCAGCGCATAAACCTCGAAAGAATCTTTCTGTACATAAAGTAACGGTCACAGTCAAAATCTGTTTTGAGTATGCTAGTTGTGTTGAGAGGGAGAGAGACATAAATAATGAAGCTAGTCCTATCATAATAAACTTACAGTTTCACGTATGTTGATTTTCACCCAATCAGCTGGGGTGCCGACATCAACAACTGTTGTGACCAGTCTGGCAGACAGATTAAAGAAATGTTGAGTTAGAAAAGCGCCGATAGTTATAGTGTGGGCTTAAAGTGGTTCCCATTACTTGTTTGGGCCTGACCCGGTTGCACCACTTTGAGTATTTGTGTGGTATTAGATATAATTGGAGGGTTGGGATGGAATTTTGGATAAGATATTTTCTTTGGTCAATTTCAAATTTGTTCCTTCTTTGATACTCCTATTATTTGTATTCATCCCAGGCACGTCATTTTCAATTGGAAAAAGGGACAAGAGACTTTGCCTTTCTCTCTCTTTAAAGGTCCACCATTTTTCCCTCTCTTTTGCTCTCGGTTGGTTCGTGCTCTTCTCCTCCTTCATCCGGTGGTCACTGCATTATTTTGGGCTTATTGTTGAGAAATTAGTGTGTAGCACTCAGACTTGAAATAGTAGCTGAGAGGGGTTAATTTCTCGCAAGGTTTAGGTCCCATTCTTGTAGCTTGAACTTGGCTATTTTGGTAGATCCTTTGGATCGATGACCTTAGTCAAGTGTTGAGTTCTTGGCCGGTTCTACTCTCTCTATGGAAGTGATTTGTATAAACATGGAAGCTGTTCCTAAGCCTAGAAATGCCTAACAATTTTTCAGCCAAACAGGGAAGTTGCACTCCGTTTTGCTCACTGTCAAGTTCAGTTTTCTTATGTTCTGATGATTTTCGGATTTATGCAATGTTGAAGCTATGTTTGGAATCAGAAAATATAGACAGTAAATTAGTATTGTGCTTTCTTGGTAGTCTTGAACTCTGTTAATGGATATTGGTGACTATGTTATGCTATTTTCCCAACATATAGTACATAAAAAGAAGGGGCACAATAATGATGAAAGTATTAACTATATATCTCAGACAAGAAAAAGAAAGGGCAGGGGGAAGGCAAATACTAAGAAAATTATTTCCCAACACTTACGCTCCGCGGTAAGCATGTGAGTCAATTAACCCCTTGACCACAGAGCGAAACAGTGTTCCATTCTTTTTGACATCCACAGGAAGTAAGAAACATAAAGTGATCACCGCACCCTGGGGATAAATCGTCCTTTTTATTCCAACACCGTTTCAATTATGCTAGCGAACAAAGGCTGGAACTCTTCCTGCCAAAAACAAGGGACCTACTTCTCATCCTCATTTTACTCCTAGCAATAATAAATTGGTAACTCTTGCAAATGAAGCAATTCCTCTTCAAATGCCAGCTCTTGATCAATTTGTGACTTCAGGCTTGCTAATTTTGCACAAAAAGCTAATTCAAAGCTTTCCAGAATTCATCTGCAAAGCATCATCGAGGCTGAGCATACATTTAGATGCTCTAATTGCCTTGTTGATGAGTGTGTTTCGCTTATGCTTTTTGTACTATTTAAACTTGATATTTGTTTGTTCTTCAGAATTTTTAGAACATTTTGATGTGTGTTTTCGTGTTGTCTTATAGTTTAAGTGAAATGGTGGAAAAGGTGCAAGGCGCTACCATCCAAGCGCCTAGGAGCCAATGCAGCTGAAAACAAATAAAATCAACAGAATTCAAGTGCCCAAGCGCCACCCCATTAAGAGATCCAGCACCGCAGTGTTACTAACGCAGCGCCTAGGCATTGCACCGCGGATTTTAAGGTTATTTGGGTCCAAAAAAAGCCCAATTAAACTCGAGATAAACATGAAAGGAGTCATAAATACAACTCTAGAGGGGGACTTTTGGGACACTTCGACAATGGCGAATCGAGAGAACAAGGCAATTGAAGGAAGAGACGGAGAGAACAAAGACTGATTCAACTCCAAAACTTTTTTTTTTTTTTTTTAAATCTCCATGTTTATGATTATGAACTCAAGTTTTCCTTATTTTTCAATCATGAACTAATTCATTCATCTAGGGGATTGATGTAATCTATACTTGATACCATGTTTTACTTTTAATATGTATTTCATTGAGGTTTTCTTGTAAGTTTATTTGTGTTATTTGTTCTTAATGCTTTCATTTAACTTGTCATTCATTGACTGATTTGAAGTTTAAGATTCAACACTCGAGAGAGGGAATTTTGAATGTGATTATAGAATAACACAACCTAGGATTTTATAGGAATCGAGAGAAAGTATAAATCCTTTGAAGCGTTTTTACAAAGAACCATAAAACTTATGAATTCTCACTTGGCACTCCAAAGAAGTAGAAATATAATAGGGGTCATGCTTATAAACTCGGAAAATCAATTGGAGATAAACAGAGAATTAAGAGACATAGTTGATAGTTAGATTAAATATAAGCCCTAGGCTCTTCTCATATTATTGTTTTAATCCTTCAGAAATTGCATTAAAAATCGTTGATTTATGCCCTGTTTGATCAACATTAAAATTTTCATTTTCATTCTTCTACTCATTTTCAACCACACATTCTTCAATAAAATAATATTTTCTATCACATCAATAACTTTTTTTTTTTTTTTCAACCACACATT
>CAIGRF010208519.1:48083-60490 GCA_903798235.1 Fraxinus ornus
GTGGGAATTCCAATTTCAATTATTTGTCAAGGGTAAAAACTTGTGGGGTCATCTTGATGGAAGTGATCCCACCCCTACAGGTGTAGAGGCTTTGTCCAAGTGGGAAATCAAGGATGCTCGGGTTAACCTAGATCCTTAGCTCAGTTGAGCCTCATATTGTTATTGATTTGAGACCCTATAAAATTGCTGCTGATATGTAGGATTTACCTTAGCAACGTCTACAAACAGGACAACACGGCTCGACGATTTCAATTAGAATATGAGTTGGCTAATTTTCCACAGGAAAGTCTCTCCATTGAAGAGTATTTTTCTGATTTTCAAAACCTTTTAGTTGAGTATTCAAACAATGTTCCTGCTGCAGCTCTCTCTGTTATTCAAACAGTGCATGAAACAACAGAGATCAATTCTTAATGAAGCTACGTCCCGACTTCGAGGTTGCACGTTCTAATATGATGAATTGTCATCATGTACCATCTCTGGATACTTGTTTGGGTGAACTCCTTGTGAGGAGCAACGCATTGTCACTCAAGCTACCATGAAACATAGTGCCAGTGTCAGTTCTCCTATTAATGTGGCTTATGCAACACAAGGGAAGAATAAGAGTCAAGACATGCGTGTTGCCAGTGCTATAGCTGTAAAGCTTTTGATCATATTGCTTGAGATTGTCCTAAAAAACACTTTAACTACTACAAGAAACAGGGTCATCACATTTCCGTTTGTCCCATTCGTCCTAAAAGGGAGCATGGCATATCATGCCTCCACTAGAGCCTATAGCTCCGCTACATTGCCGTTGCCTCAAAAGTTGTTCCTAATCTTGCTTCTACTCCCTTAGAAAACCCGATCGCACTCATTCCCGAAATGGTACAACAGATGATCAGTTCTGCTTTCTCTACTTTTGGACTCTTAGGTACTCATACAATTTCTTCTAAGCATTGGTTCTTTGACTCTGGAGCCTCCAACCATATAACTAATATTGTTGTTCCTCTTTCCAATGTCAAAGAGTACGATAGGAATCTAAAAATTTACACTGCTGGTGGCAGTTCTATGCCTATCAGTGATATTGGTGATCTTTCTTCTTCATTAACTGGAGTTTTTGTTTCTCCTGACCTCTCTACAAATTTAATTTCTGTTGGTTAATTTGTTGATAATAATTGTAATGTCCACTTTCCTCTTTCTGGTTGTATTGTGCAAGATCCAGTGTCCAAAAAAATGATTGAGAAGGGGCCGAAAGTGGAACGACTCTTTCCCTTGCATATTTCTCTTTCCCTAATTCTCCATTGGTCTCATTTACTTTCCTTTGTATGTAATGTTGTTTGTCTTGGAAATAAGTTGTGACATAGATGTCTAGGCCACCCAAACTCTGATGTATTTTGTACTTTTTTTAATTCTGACTTATTGGAAAATAAAGCATGTTCTTCTCTGGATCTTTCTTTTGATTGTACTGCATACAAAATTGGTAAAAGTAAAGTTCTACCTTTTCCTTCTCATGGATCTCGTGCCTCACAATGTTTCAATATTATTTATAGCGATTGCAAACAATCCCGTCTTCCATAAATGCACCAAACACATTGAGGTTGATTGTCACTTTATTCGTGACACTTTGATAGATCAAGTGATATCACTTCCCTACGTTTCTTCTGATCTTCAGGTGGCCGATATTTTCACGAAGGCAATGACTCGACTGCGGCATAGGAGGAGCTTGGGTTTCCTCAAGCTCATCCTACTACTCTTCATGTGGATAACTCTAGCGCTATTCAGATTGCAGGCAATCCAGTCTTTCATGTACGCACCAAACACATTGAGGTTGATTGTCACTTTATTTGTGACACTTTGGAAGATCGAGTGATCTCTTCGCTGCATTTCGTCTGATCTCCAAGTGGCAATTATCTTCACCAAAGCTATGACTCCACAGCGACATCAATTCCTTGTTTGCAAATTGTTGTTGGTTAACCTCCCAACATCAATTTGAGGGAGAATGTTACCATAAATAAATAGGGATATTATTTTAGGATTTATCTTTCTGTTACAATTGCTCATTTTTAGGGATTGCACATATATAGTTTCCTTCTAAAAGAAATGCTATACATTATATATACAAGTGTAAAAATGACAAAAAATGACATTATAAATTCTCAAGAAAATTCTTCCAGATTCCTTCGGTATTTTGGCTTCTTTTAACAGACATCGGGTGAAGTTGGAGAGTTGTTGGAGTGTGGATACGATAGTTGAGGGAGAAATGGAATAAATGATAGGTGGGGTGGTGTGACGTGGGATGGGATGAGGTATAGTATACACTTGAGTTTTGAAAGAATAAATTTAAATTTTGAATTTTGAAATGGGAAGATAGAAAACAGGGATGGGTGTAATTTCTTCAATATTGAAAACCATTTTTTTTTAATACGTAAAAGCCTGTGTCCCTACTTTTATATAAGAAAATAAATACCAATAACAATCGAATAGTGATCGCTAAATTAAGTTAGCAAGGAGTACATACTAAGAATAAATTAAATACAAACTCACCTCATTGCTAGAAACTTCAGGAAGAGAAGCAATTGGAAGTTGAAGTTCGCCACTTTGTATTTTATGCCTTTCAAATTCCAAAAGTGTCTGACACATATATACATAAAAAGAAAGAGATGATCAGTAATAGAATCCAATAAAAAAATGAGACCAAAGGATAATAGGTATAAATAAACAAGAAGATCCATGTGCTACATAGAGTAATCAATATAGAAAGCCCTCTTCTTTTACAATACCCAAATCTCATTTCTCATATAACTCTTCAGGGAAAGGATGAGGCATTCATTTAAGCTAGATTTTCCAGCTAAACACATAGAATGACGAAAATAACTATAAGATAAAATTTATACATGAAACAAAAGAAATAAGAACAAACAAAATCTAGGAGAATGGAATCTGCACAAGAGATCACTATGTACACACAAAGAAGGATTGCTCCCTTCACTACTTTAGTAATAAAAATAAGCATGCAGTTTAACCTAAGTTTTGGATAGCCTAAAGACATATCAGGCTCATGCAGTAGAATTTATGCCAACCGCTGGCTATGGGTAAAAATCGTGTGGACGTTACAACAAGCATATAATGGGAAGTGAAATTGGGAGGGTTGCCTTCTCATAGAAAATGCGAAATGTCCAAGAAACAGTTGTGCAGGTCCTGCAAGAGAGAAACGAGGGATTATGTAAGCCAAATACAGTCAGAATCACAAAATTTGAAGTACGCTAAAGATTTTCTTCAAGTTTCGTGAACACGGTTATTTAGCATTGCTTAATAAAAATTATCCAAACAGTTGTGATTTCATGTACATTACTGGAAAATAACCCAAATATTTCAAATGATTACAAATCAAAAAAATAACAAAAGAACCATACTTTGGAGGATGAAATGACTCTCCCACTTGCCGCCACAACTTGGATCCGGTTACCTATATCAGCAATTCCTCAAATTAGTAACATTGACAAAAACATTTGACGAAACTGTCATCTGAAAAATTGTACTATTTTAAATTCTAATTTTGATGCCAACTAAGAACTAGTGCGAGTGCTCAAATGCCAGTGTACAGCAGGTGTGGTACAAGATTGTGGAGCCTTTGTTTAATTACTATAATCATGCTTCAAATTATGATGCAACTTGGAAGGACGATATGTAAATACTAGTTAACTTGATTTAAAATGTCTTTATCATATGGAACCGTGTGAAGTCAAAGTTAAAAGCTACACATGATATCTAACATATACCATTGCCAATATGTACAGTAAAAAAATGATTAGAAATATGTCCTCATGCAGCTAGCAACATTTTCCGCTCAACAGGATTTTTTGACTACTAAATGTCATTGACCATGTGCATTAGCAATTTCAACAGAATTTCTATACATTTTTCTCTTATCTCAAAGGCCAATTGGCAAATAGTGAATTCATTGTATAACACTTGAGTTGTTTGCAGAAGATTACTTAGTTCCTACTGCAGGTGTTGCATGAATATAGGAGAGAAAACAACACAATCTTAATAAAAAATATTGTCCTTATATCCATCTAAAATTTTCACAAATAACCTTGCTTCTATATGCATCAGCATCAAATCTTTTATGCAATGCCCAGAATAAAAAATTGCAGGATAAAATAAAGAAATTTAAGAAATACAATATAGGGCACTGCATACCCGATCATAGCCACCCAATTGAATCACTGCTCTCCATAACCTCGCAACCCACAAAGTTAAGAAATTAGTCTTTACCCAAGCACGCCTCATAACAAAATCAAAACCAAACTTACTTTAGGCAATTTAGCGGGTGCCCGTAAAATTTGGGTGGTTTAAAATCCATCCCCTTCTCCCTATGAAAATTTTCCAGTGCCTTCATGAATATTGTTTGATCTTCTGGTGTTCCATCGTCACCCTCAGCCATCTAAAACTCAAAATAATAAAATAAATAAAAAATAGATGATCAATGTGAAACAGTAATAGCCACTTCATGTGTACCCTTGAAATATAATTGAACTGTACAACTTTTCTCACTTTTATCATAAAATAACAAAAGTACCGTTGCTTGACTAAAGACGGTCTTATCCATTTCCCCTCTATGATCTACTGCCTTTGAAGGTAAACATTTAACAAGGGGTGTCAGATTGTTGCTGGCTTGGAATTGAAGCATCACCAAATTCATATTTGGTTACATTTTCACCTGACACTGCATTCCCATTGATTAGAGCAGTAGCAGGAACGACATTACATGGTTCTTGCAGCTCAGTTTTAACCGATTTCCCCTCATTCTCATGAACCAAATCTATCACTTCTTCATTCTTAACCTGTGGCATGTCATCTACCAAATCGACCTCATTTTGAGGAGCTTCATTTGCAGATAGTTCAGTTGGAAGTTGGTTCACTTTGATAGATGTTTTCTCCATGGCAGCATTTTCAGTTGGTTTTTCTTCCACTCCAACATTTTCAACAGGATTTCCATCCCCTCTGCTATTCTCATTGGAGGATTTCTCCTTTGCAACATCTTCATTAAGTTTGTCTTCCTCCATCATGTTTTCAACCGGATTGGCAACCTCTATGCCGTTTTCCATTGAGTTTTTTTCTTCTTCCACTCCACTGCCAATAATATTCTGTTCATTCACTTCATATTTAGCACCAATTTGTTCCTCTGCAACACTATTACTATTGATTGGATCGTCAGCTTCACTCTCACTGTTGATTGGGTCCACAGTCTCACTCTTACCCTTGATTGGGTCCTTGGTCTCGCTGCTTATGTTGATTTGATGTTCTGCCTCATTCTTATCATCTTCTGCTTCGCCTTCAGTAACTTTTAGGTACTCTGACGCATTTGCACCAGCATATTTACTGCAACAAATATTTTAATTCCAACATTTACATCATCCATGACAGCTTTAGTAAGAAATTCTCCTTCTATGCAATCAACTTTTGCGTCAGGAAGTTTATTCTGTCTAGAGTTCATTATTTACTGTATCTTGGACGTGCTGTTGGACTTCGTCCATCTCTACATCACTTTTATCCATTCAGAGATCCAGTCATAGATATTATATCACAATCATTAAACATTACAATACAATACAATTAATAAATAACACAGAATCAAAACCACCGTGCATGTACACAAAATAATCTGAAACGGTTTTTAAGGAAATAACCATGAATTCGATCATCCACAAAAAATCACTCTTCAAGAAAATTTCCATTATGCATGGGAATATCAAAACCAAAAAATTAAAATAATAAAAAAAATTATGTAGATCCATTTATTCCTCTCCCAGGTTGCTTCAAGACTGAAATTCATATAAAAACAGTAAAATCACGTGGAGATGCGCCGAAAGACTTACTCGGAAAAGACTCGCAGCAGCGGCGGCCAGAGCTTCGGACTTTGAACGGTGGAGCTTTACCTCAGTAATGGCGGATCCTAGGGTTTCCTTAATTTTCAAGGAGGAAAAGAGTGATTAACAGAGCTTGGGAAGACAATGTAAATGCCTGAGTGAGCGTGAGAAAGAGAGGGAGGGAGGGGGGCGTGGGTGAGTGGGTGTGCTCTGCTTAAGTGGTTTCATAGTTTAAATGAAACGAAGTTGGCTCAGCTATGGAATATTAACACCATCAAATTTAATTATTACACCACATTATAATCACACCACAATCAAAATATATTTTTAATAAATACACCACAATAAATTTACAATTATAATCCTAATTCAATAAAAATAAAAAATAATAAAATATTGTGATGTACTTATCACCAATATTAATACTCATTCAACAATAAATTTACAATTATATTCCTAATACAATAAAAACTAAAAATAAAATACAATATTGTGGTGTACTTATCCCTCAATATACTTAATCTTGTGGGTGAAAATAGTGGTGCTCATATAAAAACTCATTGATTTATAAGGACTAATTATCATTGATTAACCCACAAAAATGGCCTAAAGATTTCTTTCTAGCTCTCTCTTTTCCTCTCTACATTAGAAAAATACTGTTTCTCCATAAATTTATTTTCATCAAGAATTATAAATGTTGCCAAGGGAGCCTTGTTCATCAACCTCTGGTCTAGAGCTTGAAAAAAGTACTGATAATCCCAATGAAAATAATGTAGATGAAGATGACCCAAAAACTGGACAAGATCAAAATTCTGAAATACCCAAAGAAGAGACCGTGAATGATCAACTAATAGAAGCAGATCAAGAACATGGTGGTCATAATCAAAAGTTGTCATCAATGGAAAAGCTATGCACAATTAGATGTTGAAGAAAAAAGGAGAAAAAAACTTGGAAAATTTTTGTTTGTGGTGTAATAATAATTATTTTAGGCTAATTATTTCATATTATATTATTAAAGAAAGAATGTATATCATTGAAGGTTGAAAAGTCTTTTGAATAATTGAATATATGTGTACAATTTATTTACGGTCCGACCACCAACAATTCTGAACTCGAGATCATGATAAACTCGAACACTCTCCTTAGGCTCATCCTTACGGTCATGTGGTCGATAGCTCAATGGCTTGAGGTCATTGGACGTCTCGCGCTTCTCGCTACCTTTTTTCTCTCTCGAGTTCCCTAATCTAGAAGGACTTAATTACCACAGTTTTAATATTATCTAACTACAATAATTCTAAGGCCCCGTTTGAGCCAAATTATTGTAGAATGAGAATAAAAAATATAGCCGTTATTGAGGCACACACAAAAGATAAAAAACTTGAATTTAAATATTGATGTGATGGATAACGGTCATATTTTTTATTTTAATAAGATAATAAGGTAGCTCAAACGGGGCCTAAATTTAAACAAAATTGTAATGTCCAGCTTTCATAGGTCTCTCACCTCATTTAGGACTCTTAAATAGATAAGGCATTCAAGTGATTAGATCCTACAAAGATTGTACCGCCCAACTCTATAAATGCAAGTCCTTCATTCATTATTTAGGTACGCTTTACATTTAGACCAGTTCATAGCCTCATGTACATATTTTTCCATTTTTCTAACTTAAGTATCAGAGAGACGACGATGAAATACCTCAACGCATTTGTTTAAGGTTCTAGTAGTCCCATTCGTACTCAAGCTTTGTCATCAAGTTCAAGTATCCATAATTTAAGCTCCGTCTAGGGATGGCAAAAAAGTTCGACGGCTCGGGCTCGGGCTCGGGTTCGATTATACCGAGCCTAGGTTCGAACTGAGCCCCATTCTGGGGCGTCGGCTCAAGCCCGGGTTCGACTTGGCCCGCCAGGCTTAGGTCGAAAGCATGGGCCGAGCCTTTTTTTTGCCGGGCTTTGCTCGGCTCGACTCGAGCCAAAAAAAGCTCGACCCAAAAAAGCTCGAGCCGAGCCCAAGCTTCTTTTTTTTGGCTCGGGCTCGGCTCGTTGACATAGCTAGCTCTGTCGTGGGGTTACGAAAGTTCTATTCATGCTCAAACTTTGTCATCGAGCTCAAGTATCCATAGCTCAAACTTTGTCATTGAGCTGGGTTACAAAAGTTTTGTTCATGCTCAAGCCTTATCATCGAGCTCGAGCTACTAAAAAAGTTCTATTCGTGCCCATTCCCTATTATCAAGCTTGGATTTTTACAAGTGCAAATGTTTGGTAATATCATCGACACCGTCTATTGAAGTGCAGATGTTACCTCGGGACATTCGAAGAGCTCCGTCGAAAAGTTGCTATTTTGACTCGACTGTTAGGCCATGAAAACCCGTCTCTAGTGTTGACACCCGAGGTCAATGACATGACATAAGCTCGACCTTGATCTCCTCATCCCGCTTTCGATAATGGCGGTGTAGGGTCATTAGGTGCACATCAACCTTTCCAATGACCTTTGCCCTAAAGTCCTTCACTGTATCTCCTACGAAACTCACTAGAATCATCTAAGATGGAATAATTGTTGGCCTACATCAGGGAACCCAGGGCTCAACAGGTTTCATTCTGAACATTTACTTCACTCTCGAGATTTTATCATATTCGTTGCCAGATAGGTTCAAGAATCCTCGAATAAAGGAGTATGATGAACCACCAATTCGATCAATTACCTTAATGCATACACCAACATCATTAATCTACATGTAGTCCTAGATCTAGTAATATACAAGGCCTTTCTGCAAACTCTAACTAATGTTATTAGGGATTGGTTCCCTATCCTGGAACTGAATTCTATTCTTACATTCTCAAATATGGCCAAAAGGTTCTCTGCCTTCTTCGTCGATAGCAAGCATATCTAGAAGGCAGCGGCATCCCTCATGCAGCTCCACCAAGGAGAAAACAAGCCCTATGTGATTTCATAGCACGATTCACATAGAAAGGCATTAGATTCCCGGCCTACGTATTACATATGCTTTTTTCGACCTCACATATGCTATAAAATGTGAGTAATTCAAAATGTCTTTGTTAAAAGCCCAACAAAGTTCATGATCAATCTTCTCAAGAAGGGTAAGATATACATCAGTATGGAAGAGACCATGTATGAAAGAAAATGGGCCAGAACACAAGAGGCACAAGCTCAACATAGAATGGACAGTGCTCTGGGTAGACAAAATTCAAACCCTCCTCCTACATCTTTCACACGTCTAAACACCTTGAGGCCCAACGTCTGGATGGATATTAAGGACCTCAAGGAACTCAAATGGCCTCAAAGAATGAGCTCTCCCCGAAATACTGGAGTTAAGAGCAAGACTCAAATGGCCTCAAAGAATGAGAACTCCCCGAAATACTGGAGTTAAGAGCAAGTTTTGTAAATTCCACCGAGATCATGGACACACGAGATACACTTGCAATGCCTTGCAACGCAATATTGAGTCCTTAATAAAAATGGGTTTCATCAGGGCTTATTGTAAATAACAGAAGACAGGCACTAGAATTATTAATTTCTCATTTACTGAGGTGACAATTTTATACACGTTTGTACATTCTTATCTAGTTTTCAAAATAGAAAGCTAACAACCTAAGCTATATCTGCAATACATTTGAAATACAAAATTGATTGAGATATGTGGATATGCAGAGCTTATCACGATCCAATAAGAGATAGGAGAGAAGTCCTGGGCTTCAGGAACACCAAAGACCAGATCTGTAGAGAGACCGTTATCATGTCCCCTCAAGATGGGCTGCGGGGAAGAAGACCAATCTTGGATTTTAAGAAACTCAAGCGAAGTCGGGATAGAGGTTTCGTCAAAGCATCAGCCAGCTGATCTTAAGAATTGACATGAGCAACACGCAGAGCACCACTTTGAACCTGCTCCCGAATGAAATGAAAATCGATATCCACATGTTTTATACGAGAATGGAAAATCGGATTTGAACATAATTGAGTGGCACCCACATTATCACAGTAAATCACCGGTGCATGAGAGAGATGGAATTGCAATTCAAAGAGCAGTGAGCAAACCCAGCGAACTTCAGCTGCTGTGTCAACAACGGAGCGATACTCCGCTTCAGTGGAAGATCGAACGATAGTTCGCTGCTTGCGAGAAGACCAAGAATTGGGATTTTTACCAAGGTAGAGGATGTATGCACTAGTGGAGGACATGTCATCCTTGTTGCCTCCCCAATCAGCATCCGAATATGCATGGAGAGAGGATGACGCCATGTGATGAAACAACAACCCTTCATCAAGAGAACCATAGAGATAACGCAGAATACGTTTTGCAAGATGCCAATGATAGTCAGTAGGTTTGTGCATGAATTGGGATAATTTGTTGACAGCATAAGAAACATCCGGATGAGTGAGTGCCAAGTATTGAAGGCTGCCCACTGTCGCTCGATATTGTGTAAGATCAGTTAAGGGAGAACCATCACTGCAAGCAGGCGTTTTCCCTGGTGGCAGTGGCGTAGAGGTGGGCTTAGCAGCTGCCATACCCGTACGCTCTAAGAGGTCAATGATATACCTCTTCTGTGAGAGAAAAAGACCAGTGGCGATGGAATGAACTTCCACGCCAAGAAAATAGGACAACGACCCCAAATCCTTGAGTGAAAATCGTTGGGCTAGGGTCTTGACAAACTGAGTAACTTCCCCTGAATTACTGCCAGTGACAATAATGTCATCAACATACACTAAGAGATAAATAATGTGAGCACCATTGCTAAAAACAAACAAGGATGTGTCAGCAAGGGAATTAAGAAACCCGAATTGTATGAGAAATTGACGAAGTTCCTGGTACCAAGCACGAGGTGATTGTTTGAGACCATAGATGGCTTTTCGCAGCTTGCAGACACTTGTGGGGTTATCAGGATCTAGGAACCCTGGAGGCTGAGTCATATAAACATCTTCAGATAAGGAACCCTGCCATGAGTAACAGCAAGGCTCAAGACCACTCGGATGGTCACAGGTTTAACAACCGGGCTAAACGTTTCGGAATAGTCGAGCCCAGGTCATTGATGAAAGCCTTTGGCTACAAGCCGAGCCTTGTAGCGAGCAACGGACCCATCTTGATGTCTTTTGAGCCGAAAAATCCACTTGCACCCCACCACATTGGATGCAAGCTCAGTGGATACCAAATCCCATGTACCATTTCTAGTGAGTGTATCAAACTCCTCAGATATTACTTTTCGCCAATTTGGATCTTTCAAAGCTTGGGTAACACATGTTGGTTCAATAGGTGGGTGTAGTATGGAGGTGAAGGTGAATTTTTGAATAGGCTTGTGGATGTTATTTCTGGAGCGAGTGGTCATTGGATGGGAGGAATGAGGAATGATGGCAGCCATAGGTGGTGGTGGATTGATCTGGCCGTGAGGTGGTAATGCTGGAGAAGGAGGAGAGAGTTCGGTGTTTAAGGGAGAAGGGACTACAATCTGTGAAGAGTTAGAATCACTTACATGTGGCGTGGACAGTGAGGAGTCTATCACGTTGGAGACGACATTGGGCGCTGTGAGTGGGTAGTGAACGACTACTGTGGGTGGAACCCACGACTCAAGTGAAGGCTGAATATAGTTGGATTCTTGAGTTGAACGTGAAGAGTTATATGGGAACATGGACTCGACAAAAGACATATGACGAGAAACAATAGTTTTGGAGGACTCTTGATCAAAGAACAGATAACCACTTTGTGACAAAGAATAGCCCAAAAAGATGCATGGCTTGGAACATTGGTCAAGTTTGTTACTAGTATAAGGCCGAAGCCATGGATAGCACAAACAACCAAATGTTCGAAGTTTATCATAATTAGGGGCTGTTTTGAAATTTTTTTCATATGGTGAAGAAAGATGAAGTGTAGGTGTAGGCATCCGATTAATTAGATAAACTGCTGTTAAAAAGGCATAGGACCAGAAGATATTGGGCAATGAGGCATGTGAGAGTTGTGAAAGACCTGTTTCCACTATATGTCTATGTTTTCTTTCAGAGAGTCCATTATGTTCAGGTGTGTGCGGTAGTGTGGTGAGATGAGAAATACCATGTTCATCAAAATAGTCTCGGATGACAAGAAATTCGCCCCCATTATCTGAATAAAAAGATATTATTTTTTCTTTGAAATAATTCTCAACCAGTGGTTTAAATTGGAGGAATATATTTTTTACGTTTGACTTCTTTTTGATTGGGTAAAACCAAGTGTATCTTGTGAATTGATCAATAAAAATAATGTAGTATTTATATCCATCAATAGAGTAGACAGGAGACGTCCAGACATCAGAGAAAATTATTTGAAGAGGATGATCAGAATTTATTGAAGAAACTGAAAAAGGTTGCTTATGGCTCTTATTACAATGACAAGCGTTACAAGCAAAATCCTTTGGACTATGCGACTCTAAATTATACTTAGAAATAATAGTTTTCAAAATAGGAAATGTAGGATACCCTAATCTATAATGCCAGTTTATTGGTGAAATTTTGACACTGGAGAACGCTTGTGGCCTGATAGAAAAAGAAGAGATGCCTGGCCATTCGTAAACTCCATCTTTA
>CAIGRF010208628.1:29622-55102 GCA_903798235.1 Fraxinus ornus
ATCATTGAAAAAGTACGTTGATGGTTTTTGCAACCGCATTATACGTTAATGTATCATTATACTCTACGACAACATTAGAGCTTGAAACATACTGTAAGCATTGTAAAAATCTACTGCAACATTTTTTGTTCGTTGCAAAAAATAGTTTTTTCTTGTAGCGAATTTTTCCTCGGAGCAGAGAATTTTTGGCGACATATATTTCTTATCGCAAAAAGTAGACATTATTGCATCACAAACACTTTGTTGCAAAAAATAAAAGTTTGTCGCCATAAATCTCTCACCAAAAATATTTTGGCGCTTTGCTTCCCTCATATTTTTGACGACATTCTTCATTATTTGTCGCGAATTCTCAAATTTCACGACAACTTTTTATGTCGCCTTATATTTTTTGGTACTTATTTTTTCATCACAATTTTCACAACAAACTTTAAAAATGTGTCTCGTTAAATCACTTATTGCAACAACTTTTCGTATGTCGCGAAATCACAATTTTGTTGTAGTGCATCCATCAATCAGATGTCTATGATTAAATGTAAAATTCAACATTTGAATTAATTAATTAATTAATGAAATTCAAATGTGATTGTACAAGTTTTTCTAAAATGTTATTTTTATATATTATACATATTAACAAAATATTAAAGACAATCATTTTCTTCCTGTTAGGGCATCTCCAATAGAGACACTAAAACACCAAATTTCACCAAAATTTGGTCCAAAGATGCTCCAATGTGACACCAAATCTTGCACCATTTTCAAAAATGGTGCAAAAGTGAATTCCAAAATGGTGTAAAAGTGAATAGTGTTGCACCAATCTTCCACCATATTGAAAAAATGGTGCAAAGTCCAATTTGTCCCTTCTTTCATTTACCAAAAGAATTATTGGAGGACATTTGTGTTATATTATTATTATTTACATTTAAAATAATTTTTAATAATTTTTAAAAAAATCTTTAATTTAACATAAAATTATTTATTTAATTATTTATGTATTTGAAAAATAAATAAAGAAATAATTTTTCAAATAAACCAATTATTAAAAATAAAAAAAAAATGAGAGAAAAAAAGATTAAATACTGTTCATTTGGTATAATGGTTGGAGATGATTTTTAATTTGGTACAAGATTTGGTGGAAAATGGTGTAAAACTTACCTCAACTTCTGGTGTAAGGTTGGAGATGGCCTTAGCCCTTGTTTTGTTTCATTTTTTCCATAATACATTTTTCTCTCTTATTTCTAATCACGCATTTTTTAATAAAATAATATTACACGTAAATCTAAAATTGTTCCTCACTTTTTAACCATACATTTTCCATTATTCAAAAAAGTATTTTTGGGAGAAAAATAGAACGCAAATATGTTATTAGTCCTCAAGTTTTTATTGGAGATATTTAGCCGTAGTAAAAGTTAATAATTAAGCCTCCGTTTGGTCCTCATTGAAATTTTAATACTTTTTTCGCCCTCTTCTATTCAACCATCCTTTTTTTTTTTTATAAAATAATATTATACATAAATCAAAAACTTTTTCATTCTTTTTAACCACGCATTCTCCCAAAAATTACTATTTCAAAATACATTATTTCCAAAAACTCATTATAATGGGGGGCCAAATAAAAGCTAATTTTAATCACATATTTCATAGGTAGTATAACTTTTCAACCACATATTTCATCAAATTTTATCAAAATCAACTAAAAATTTGATTTTAATCCCTACCCAAATAGGGCATTAAATCCTTATCCTTTCATTTACTAGTTAAAGTCGAACGTGCATTGTACGTTATTCTAAAATACTTTATAAGTGCTGTAAAAATAATATTTGATATTAATTTGTTGGAAGAATTTGATAAGTTTCAAACGAATTAAAGAATATAAAATTCATGATAGAAATTTAGGAGAAAAAAGTTATACTTTCAAAACTTAACTTTTATTATTCAGATTTTTTGTATAATGAAATACTATAAATGATCAACATTTTTATACTGCATTTGATACGTAGAAATCAATTGCTAATACATGAATTTAAACACCCATTAAAATTCCTAAATACATGAATAAAAATAAATTCATTTATAATAACTCTAGATTTATGTAGATCAAGATTCATCAAGTCAAGACTAATTAAGTTTAGATTAATGTGAATGTTAATTAATGAAAACTTAATAACACGAAATTCATACTTAAAAAATAATTTTGTAGTATTTATTACAAATTGAAAAAATGAAAATAAAGTATTATTGAAATAATTGAATTATAGTAGGGTGATTCTCGCTTGATGTTTTATTTAGTATATTTAGATTAATGTGAATATTAATTAATGAAAACTTAATAACACGAAATTCATAATTAAAAATAATTTTGTAGTATTTATTACGCATTGAAAAATGAAAATAAAGCATTATTGAAATAATTGAATTATAGTATGATGATTCTCGCTTGATGTTTTATTTAGTACAATTATAGATATTTTACAATTTCAGTACACAACTTTCATTTTTCTCGTTTAAAATATCAAATTTTTTTTGAAAGGATGTTATTATTTATTTTATTTAGTGGAAAAAAAGGCCCGAGATGAGGTAAGTGCCGAAGGTTGCAAGGAGTGGGAAGTCTAGGGTTTCATCAGGTCAGAGTGATTTTTCCAAAAGGGGTGAAAGACTGCACATATTCTGTGTTTCTTATTGAAAGTATTTATATTTTTATTCATTTTTCTTTTAAAGAAATCATTTAACGTGCGATAAAATTAAGAAGATAAAAATTTAAATGTTCAAATAAAATATGAGAGACCAGCTAGAGGTAATCGTTGATTGCAGAATTCTATTACGATTTTTTTGCAGAAAAGTTATATCTGGTTATCTTTGAAGTTGATGGCATATGATGTACGACTTGACATTTGATTCGAGAATTATATTAATATGGAAAAAAAATTAGCGTCCATCATTTAGCGATTGAAATAGACTCATCCTATAGTTATATTGTCCAATTCCTTGGCGTAGTTCAATTTTCAATTTTTATCTATCTTTCCTCAATATTGTCGTTAGAAACTAATAAAGTTAAATGTTTCAATAATCACCCTACTTATATCATAATGACAATTTACTTACTGAATTTTAGCTTCACAATGTTCATTAAACTTTGTCCGTCTGTACTCCACCTATCATGTGTCGGATTATATTTCCTTCATTTGCTAAAACCGTTTGTTGCTAATTGGCTATATGCCTAAAATCTAAAATGTACTATACTTTAGATTAATTTTGCAATTATACTAGACTTGATAATCTATGGTGTAATTTTATTAAAAAAAAAATAAAAAAAATCTACATATTTGAAAATGAAAGGCTCTTTTTTATCTTTTTTTTTTTTTTTTCAACTCTGCCCAAGAAAAACAGAGGGCCTTCTGGTGGTTGCCAATTTCTCAGCCACCGATTAAAGAAATCAATGATTTTTTTGATAAAAAAAACCTGACGATAATAAGAGAGGGATTTTTCGTTTTTTAAGAAAAAAAATCATTGATTTCATTATTGGACTGCTGTCGCTTTGATATTCTGTTTACGGGATCATCAACCTTAGAAGGTATTTTGTATGCACATGATACATATATAATAACATATATATTGTTACTTTTGACAATTTGATAGTGAAGATTTAAATAATTATACCAATTATACCTGTTATTTCTTTATTTATTTCTAATTTCAATATGTGCAAATGGGGTTTTTCAAGAAATGTTTGTTCGTTTTGCTTTGTTAATCTGCGTTTCTTGCAATGAAATAGTTTAATTGGCTTGCTTTAATTAACTTTTCTTTACTAAAAATTCTGAGAAACCATCTAATTCCAGAAAATGAAGAAATTTTTTCTCCGAAAATGATGGTCTCAAACGTTCTTGCAATGAAATAGTTTAATTGGCTTGCTTTAAATAATTGTTTCTTTACCGAATTCTGAGAAACCATCTAATCTTCGAGAAAATGATGGTCTCTTAACGTTCCTAGTTGAATATTTGCTTATGATTTTGTTGTTTTATCCTAATTTGTACTCCAATCAGCATGTATAATTCAAGTGTTTACTTAATTTGCTGGGAAAATTAGTTATGAGGCATCATTTTTGCTTCCAGTTAGGGTTTCTGTAATTCTTGAAATGGAAGCTTCAAAAGCATTTCATATCAAGATACCTAGAAAATTACTGTATTGATGACCGCTTTCCTTTAATTACTCCGACATCCTGACAAATAAATTCTTGATATGGATAAAGGATAAATATTGCCGAAGTACCCTATTTTATTGCTGTAATGAGTCTCCTTCATTAGGATTAGGATCTTGATCTGTCATTGGACCATCGTTTGGCTATTTTTTGGTGTTTTGTAGCTCGTATGTACATTATCACAGGATAGAATAGTATATGTCAAGTATTCTCAGAACCATCCAAAATCCAACACATAAATGAACTGTTGCTACTACTACTTATTGCTTTTATTAATTGAGTCAGTAGACTATCACGTGGGCTGTGGCTTATATCAAATTGCAATTTTTGTCACCTTTCACACAAATATAATGCTGGTGGTAGTGCTGTAGAAGGCCAATATGCTCTTAATTTTCTATAGCAGAGGATGAGATCAGAGAATCCAGATCCCGGTGTTCATGCCCCTCTGCTACCTGAAGTCCAACCGGTTGATGATAAGACATCTGATGATGGCGGATCGATTTCTGGTGCTATATTCAACATCTCGACTGGCATGATCGGTGCTGGAATTATGTCAATTCCTGCAACTTTCAAGGTCCTAGGTGTAATCCCAAGCTTTATAGTGATCTTAATCATTGGTTTCTTCGTGGATGTCACTGTGGAGTTCCTATTGAAATATACCCAGTCAGGTGAGTCTAATACGTATGGCGAGTTGATGGCCGAGTCATTTGGGAAGTTTGGATCTATTGCACTTCAAGTTTGTGTTATGATTACCAACCTCGGTGCTTTGATAATCTATTTGATTATCATTGGTAAGCAACAATTTATTTGGCATAAATTGATTCTCATAATTTGTTAGATGCAATTTGTTGATTATGTCACTTATTTTATCCGTTGTCATTGTTCATATGATCACAGGCTAATGGTTATTCAATTTGATGATTTACAGGAGATGTCTTCTCGGGAAGCCAATCTGAAGGATCATTGCACTTGGGCATTTTACAGGAATGGTTTGGCATCCACTGGTGGAACTCACGTGCATGCTCTCTCCTTTTCATTGTACTCTTTGTTCTACTTCCGTTACTTCTTTTCCGGCGCATAGGTTAGTAATGGTACTTTACAAGGAATATAAAACACTCGTTTGACCCCCATTATTCCACGTTATAATGAGAGAAATAGTAATTTTTTGAAGAATGTGTGGTTAAAAAAGAATGAAAAGTTTTTAGAATTACGTGTAATATTATTTTATTGGAGAATGTGTGGTTGACGTGAAGAGAAAAAATTATAATTTAATGGGGAATAATGGGGGCACAATCTTGCGGCCTTCTTGTTATTCATTTATACTTAGTTTACGTTTATGTTGCTCAGTCTATAAGTTTGCTGTTGACACTTAGATCTACATTCATTCTTAAAGGGAGTTTGTTTTAAATGAATTATAATTTTTTCAACCTTAGCAAAGATGATTTTGGATCAGATCTTAAACATCCTGAAATACAAAAGGAAATTGATAATATTATACCATGGTTAATAATGCATATAGCCCCTGTTTGAGATCCATTATTTAAAAAGTATTATTTTTTTCCCAAACTCATTTTCAACCCCAAAAATAATTTTACACCCCAAAACTTTTTCCTACTTTTTAACCATAAATCCTCAAAAAATAACTATTACAAAATCCTTTTTTTTCAAAAAATGGGCTCAAACAAGCCCATAATTTGTTTTATGTGAAAAAAGGAACAGATTTTCTTAGAATCAGAATGCACGAACGACTAACTCTTTTACAGCTTGGTATCTACAGATTCCTTGAGGCATGCCTCAGCTATATCCGTGCTACTAGCGGCATTTTTTGTTTCCATATGCTCAGTGATGGCAATACATGCAATGTGGGTCGGAAAAACCCAAAGACCAAGGCTGGGACCGGACTTTGCAAGTGGTGTCTCGTATTTTGACCTCTTTACCACCATTCCAATATTTGCAACAGCCTTTGGATGCCATGTAAATGGTATGATTACAAGAGCTTATGAAGATAATGGCTCTTATTTCATTCTGGCTTTTTTTTTTTTTAATTGTGGATTTGAAGTCAAAGAACTGATAAGCATATATCTAGGAAATGGACAGATTATTCTTGCTTCATTTGGTGAAATAATATGATCACATAACCTGATTTTTCAGGATCAATCAAGAAATGTTCAAGAATATGCAGCACTAACGCATGACCTGATTCTCAAGAATTTATCATCATATTTATTTATTCATAGCGCTTGACACATTTCTTGACTATAAAAATCATGTGTGCAGTTCATCCCGTCAGAGCAGAGCTTGGTAGACCTTCCGACATGAGCTTAGCAGTCCAAATCTCTCTGGCGCTATGTGTTGTAATTTACTTTGCAGTTGGCTTCTTTGGGTACTTGCTGTTTGGGGATTCAATCATGGCCGACATGCTTGTGAACTTCGATAAAATTTCGGATTCCCTTGTTGGTACAATTCTCAACGATACAGTAAGGCTAAGTTATGCAATTCACCTAATGCTGGTTTTTCCTGTGATGAACTACTCATTAAGGGTTAACGTGGACGAATTACTCTTTCCTAAGAAACCTGCGGAAAGTGTGAGATTTCTCTCTCTTACGTGTATTCTACTTGGATTCATATATTTGGCCGCAATAGCTATTCCGAACATATGGTATTTCTTCCAATTTATGGGGACAACGACTGTCGTTTGCCTCATGTTTATATTCCCGAGCTCAATCATTCTTAGGTACGGACATGTTTCATAATCTCACTAGTCATAGTAAATTGGAGAAGAGGAGCGAAAAACATTTTGAACTTGTTTGGCTGTGCTTAAAAGCAAGTGAAACTTCCTTGTTAAGTTACTTATTTTCTTTACCTTTCAAAAAAGAAGTTACTTATTTTCTTAAACATGATTTTTCAAAGTTATTTCTGCTATGAGAAATTTCGAGCACAACCAAATGTTCTCTTGCGACTTGATTTGTGGAAAAGTAACTTTGCAATTAGTTAAGGTCCTTTGACAATCACGTGTGGCAAAATAAGTAACTTTGTTTTACTTAAAAGCACAGCCAAACATGCTTAAGCCTTTTTATAGTTGCCTGATTATATATTTGTTTGAACTCTTCTTTTCCTCGTTCCTGTCTCACCCGGTAAATTTATTGCAGAGATGTGCATGGCATATCTACCAGTCGGGATAAGATATTGGCAGTATTGGTGATCATGCTAGCTGTTGGGACTAGTTTGGTTGCCATTTTCTCAAATCTCTCCGATTACTTTGGCAAATAACCTGATTAGAGTGTCACCAGCCACAATCTTTAGGAGCTGATTGATGTCGAATGAGTTTAATTTCATTTTCTTTAAATCTGTCGAATTTTAGTTTGAAGAAATGATTTGTTCTTATGGCAATTGTGAATCAGCTCATGTTGATCAGTTTTTAGTTAGTTCAGACATTTGTAGGAAGGTCCTCTATTATGTTGTTGTAGTCAGTGGAACAAGATCATTTTGTCTCATTTTAATACAAGTGATGGATATTTGGCTAATAACGAAAAGGGTAACGGAAAAAATCCGTGTATGTTGTTCAGATTCATTGAAGGTTAAAAACCGACGTGAGAATCATTTACGTCGCATGTAATTTGGTTCCATTATTACATAAATCGATGATGATTATCGCTTTTAAATCATTGAATCCATTTGAAATCCCTTTTGCCAACATACCCCCCTGATCAGATTTGCTTTCACAATACATGCTGTCTTTTGTTGTTATCTCCATATTCTTGAGAATGTGTATATATTTAATTGAACAAAATTGATATTTCATTAATGGATACGCATGATTTTGATACCTCTGAGATACGCTTGTTTGAAATGTTTAACCAAAGATTGGATGACTTTTACCAAAAAAATTCTTCATTTTTATTCAATTGTGGTTAGTAGTTGTGACTCTAAGTAAATAAGTAGTAATGCTTCTTTAAATAAGTTCATTTCGTATTCTTCAAAAGGGGATCACAACAAAAGTGATTAGTAGGTTTCAAAATCTATTACCAACTCAAACTTTGAACTTGTGTGAAAATGTGCATCTAATCAACACGCGTTGGTAGTATACACAAAAATATCCACCAAGATAGAGTCCATTGTCGAGACTCGGTCCATGATATCTAGGGCATGTTTGCACCGGATTAAAATATGATTTTAATCCAAATCAAAGTCAAACAATCAATATTAATCATATCTTTCATGAGTCCCACAACTTTTTAATCAGACATTTCAAGATTTCTTATCATAATTTAGTAAAAATCTAATTTTAATCCCCACCAAACATCCTTCTAATTTAATAGGAGATCAAAATCCACGTCTCTCTCTTAGTACGTAGCTGTCATATAGAATTTTCAAGTAAATGTCACATTTGTTAAATATTTGTCCACTAGTCAAATATTACGAGCTAGATTAAGAATCACAAATTTTAAATTCCGAGTTGCCACGACTATAAGTTATGAAACCCATTTTCTGTATATAAGTAGATTTTGGAGACAAATATGATTTACATAAATATACCGAAAAATCTATTACGAATTTACATTTCACTTCATCTTTGACTTGTTTCTTGACTTCAAACGTTTTGAACATGTGAAAAGGAGATTTTTATGTTCATCAAAGAGCCTACAGAAACAGAAACTTGAGTTTCATAATTAAAACAAGTGATTATAATAAGTTAAGCAGACATGATTCAAGAAAAGTCACATGATTCACTCTACCCACATTCCGTCTAAATACATTTCCCATTTTAACTTCATATCGTTTTCCATCCTAATTGTCATACCTGTCACGTTCAATGTAATTCCAGAATTACCCTTGTTTCAACACCGCCCCCCCCACCACCAAAAGCTTACCCCACTCAACAAACAAATTGGCAATTTGGTCATTTCACTTGTTCAATAATGCATGTCCACTGGCTTATGCATATATGTTTATTCAATGACCAGAATCCAAACAACGTTCAATCAGAAACTGGAAACACTTCCCCGTCATGGCTCCGGCAAACAGTGGTACCGGACCTGAGGCCCCTCTCCTCCCGGACATTGTTGCCGAGAAACGTGCTTCGATTCCTGGGGCAGTTTTTAACGTTGCAACTAGCATAATTGGTGCAGGAATCATGTCCATTCCAGCAACTCTTAAGGTGTTAGGTGTTTTTCCAGCTTTAGCAATGATAGTATTGATAGCTTTTGTGGTGGATATATCGGTCGAGTTCATGTTAAGGTTCACTTATTCCGGCCAGTCGACAACCTATGCTGGATTGATGAGGGAGTCTTTTGGAAGGGCTGGATCTGTTGCAGTGCAGATTTGTGTTATGATCACCAATCTTGGTTGTCTTATTATGTATCTCATTATTATCGGTAAGAATTCTTGAGGGTCGAACTTGTTGATCATTATTCTATATTCCAATAGATTCGTGAGCTTATAATTGAAATTTCACAACTGTATCAGGAGATGTGCTGTCTGGTAAAGGGGCAGAGCATTTGGGGGTTCTGCAAGAATGGTTTGGCATCCACTGGTGGAATTCGCGGCCTGTCGCCCTTCTCTTGATAGTCGTTTTCGTTATGCTTCCACTTGTCTTGTTTCGTCGTGTTGGTAAGTGTCACTTGTTAAGTTGTGGAATCTAATTATTGTCGTTTCATGGAGATGATTGACCTCCTCGGTGATGTCACCGTTGGGGTTGGAAGGAGGGCAAGAAGTCTCCCTTTCAGGGGGTGTGGGGGTGAAATCCTCGGACCAAAATTTCATTAAGGACATTTTAAGAATATGCGTCCTTATAAATTTCGTCTTAAAAATTTGAGTCCTTACAAATTTCAATTTTACCCTAATTTATCTTATCAAGAGAGAGCCATCATTAAGAGAGAGAGAGGTTAAAAAAGTTAGGTACATAATTTTTCTGCTGTAACTTTTTGTCATTATTGCAAATGCGAAAGAAGACGTAACCTCATGTTGAGGTGAAACTCTATAAGTTTCAAGCGTTTTTTTTTTTTTTTTTTTCTCTGTTAATTGATTATTCTCGATGGAATGGAATTAGGATTTCAATTCTCTACACCATGTCTTCTTATCCTTTGTTAATGTTAGGTAAGTATAGTTAAGCACCGTTTTGAAATCCAACACAAGTATAAGAATCGATAATAAGTATAATTTAAGAGTTTGTTTGGTTTGAATTAAAATATGATTTTAATCCAAGTTAAAGTCAAACAATTAATATTAAACACATAATTTTTTATGGGTCCCACAACTTTTCAACCACAAATTTCAAAAACTTTTATCACAATCTACTAAAAATCTAATTTTAATCCCCACCAAACGCCCTCTAAGTCTTTCTATCACAATTAACCCCCTGATTACCCAGCATATTACTTTGTTTATCGTGGTTATCCACTAACTTTATTTAATATGCGGTGTAATCCACAAACTTTATTCACAAGAATGCGTGTCGCAAATCATTTAGTCACTAATTGCAATTTAGAAATGTATATTAGAATTTCTGAAAAGTGACTTTTTTTTGTTGGTTTGGCTTAAATTTTCAGAATCATTATGGCTGAGTTCAGCAGTATCAGTTTTTCTAGCAGTTGTGTTTGTTGGGATATGCTCACTGATGGCAATTACTGCAATGGTAAAAGGGGAAACCGTTAGTCCAAAATTGGTTCCCCAGTTGGATAATGGAACTTCCTTTTTCGACCTTTTCACAGCAGTACCAGTAATTGTGACAGCATTTACATTTCACTTCAATGGTAAGAGAGTGTCTTTTTTCCTATAAAATAGGTAGAATATAAACTATACTCATAAATCTTTTTGATCTTGTCATATGATTCTGTTAGCTTTGTTTTGTAGATTTTAAGTTTATTTACTCGTTCGAAAGGATTTAATGCATTATTAGAGAAATGGTCAAAGTGGTGCATGAATTGTCTAGAAGATGTAGAGCATATTGGAAATGTGTAGCCATAATAGATTGAATAAGATAAAAAATGAGAATATACGTCAACAAGTAGTTGCGACAATAATTGAGAACATACAACTTAGGTAGTTGGGTTATGTATCACATAAAGAGACGTATGTTCGTAAAAGTGGCGTGATCTGCATAAAGCAAATTTGAAGAGAGACGGATACCAAACACTTACATGTTGTGGTTTATAAAGATATTCTATTAAATGTATCAATACGTGAATATGGAGAAGGATCCGTGTAATCGACCCCACCTTTCTTTTTGTCGGTTTTGACCCGACATTCTCGCCCTAGTGGTCTTCTCATTGCTATAACTTGCAAATTGATGCAGTTCATGCAATTGGAGTTGAGATGGGGAAACCTGCTGATATGCTTTATGCTGTCAAAATAGCTTTAGTACTATGTGCTGCCATCTACTTCACCATCGGCCTTTTTGGGTATCTTCTGTTTGGGGAATCCACCATGGATGACATTCTAGTGAACTTTGATCAGAGTTCAGGTTCAGCAATAAATTCATTGCTCAACGATTTGGTTCGACTGAGTTATGCATTCCATCTAATGCTGGTTTTTCCACTCTTGAACTTCTCCCTGAGGACAAATATTGATGAATTTATGTTCAGTACTAAGAAGCCGGTTTTAGCAGCAGACAACAAAAGATTTTTGGTCCTCACTTTTGCTTTGTTAGCATTGGCCTATGTTGCAGCCATAACCATTCCAAGTATTTGGTATTTCTTCCAGTTTGTGGGATCAACTTCTGCGGTCTGCCTAGCATTCATATTTCCTGGCGCCATTGCATTAAGGTACTCAAACTTTCATTGATTGGTGGTCGAGTCGTACACCTCCTCCAAAATTTGCATTTTCTACTTCATTTTTTCGATTGATTATCGATAAATAACTCATCCTGGTCATGATTATAAAACAAAAACAAATTCTTGTTACTTACCTTGTGACATGTTTTTCTTCCACAGAGATACTCATGGTATTTCTACATCAAGGGACAAGATCATAGCAGCAATCATGATAACTCTTGCAGTAATTACAAGCACAATAGCTATTTCTACAAATATGTATAAGTTGATTAGAAACACTTGATATTCCTGATATACGAGTCCATATTGTAATATTTTATATTGACGTTCTGTAAATTTTTCTCTATCATATCTTCAAATCGATAAGAAAAATGATGTAGTTTAAGCAAATTAAAGTTAAATATAAGTAGATGTCTCGTTTGATTGAGATAAAGCTTCACTCATTTCCCGCGTTCATCCTCTTCCACCCTCTGGTTCCACATTGTTGACTATGAGATGTTTGTTAAGGGATAAAATTCAACATCGAATAAAGATGAAAATATAGACCAATTTATAAGAGTTTGGACTATTACTCTTTAATATGGTATGAGATCTCATTAAACTCAAACGAGCGCTTCGATCTGATTAAGACTCAAAAAATAAGCGCACAGATTTCAAGATTGATTTGTTTAAAACGAGCCACCATCTTACAAGTACATGTTAAAGGATAAAAATTCCACATCGAATAAAGATAAAAATATAGGCCAACTTATAAAGGACTGTGTTACTCCTCTCAATAAGATTGATATTTTAAGATAGAACTCCAAGTCTTAAATGTTAAGGGATAAAAATCCTACATCGAATAAAAATAAAAATATAGATTAACATGGTATCAGAGTTCATTAAACTCCAATGAGCAATTCGATCCGATTAAGATTAAAAAAATGAGCACACGAATTTCAATATTAGTCTGCTTAAAACGAGCTACTATCTTGCGGGGCATGTTAAGTGATAAAAATCTCACATCGAATAAAGATGAAAACATAGACCAACTTATAAAGGATTTTATTACTGCTCTTAGTAAGGTTGATATTTTAAGATAGAACTCCAAATTTTAATAGTCTTTATTGTGTGTAGAATTATCTTCATAAACTATAATCTTTTACTGTTGGTCGACCCATTCACAACACAAACACGTAAGCATTAACTGTAACACCATGTTTGGAAAATATTAAAATCAGATTTTTAGTATATTATGATAAAAGTTGATGAAATGTGTGGTTAAAAAGTTGTGAATTCATGTATAGTTAAATTAATTGTTGACTTATACTTGTATTAAAATTTGGATTTTAAGTTCTACCAAACGAGCTAAATATTGATCTTGGTCTACCATAAGATTGTTTGAAAATCATTAAAGTGACTCAACAAACACGTTTAACATTTTACAACAAAGATTGAAGCTAAAATGCTATTCTTTGCTATTCTTGATTGAAATTACAAAATCTCCCGCAATCAGTCAATTGTTGAAAATAATTTATTTATGAAGTGCTTGAACTAAAAGAAATGTTCTTGACAACTATCGGGATGTTGTGAATTTGCGTTGGTTCGTGTAAATTGCCCCATATCATTATAGACTCTAAGTAGTGCTATTTCTGTAAGTTTTCCCGTTTTTCTCAACTTCGAAGCCCAGCTCAATTCAGAAGACCCTATAGCAGTAATTGAAAAAAAAAAAAAAAAAGGTCAAGAAGAAGAATGGACAGGGGCCCCACTGCACCCATGTTTGAACTGACGAGGTGGTCCGAACGTCGAAACAAGATTAGATAGCTAGATTTCGTCCCTTATCTATTTATCCCTTCTTCCCCTTGAATTTATGGGGTTTATATAACAAAAGTGAAGATCAAATTCTGAGAAGGATGCAAACAGGAATTCAAGATTGAGATAATATTTTCTTTGTAATACTTTTCATTTAAAAAGTGGGCAAAATGGCTTCCATTTATAGCAGCTCACTTTCATCAATCTCTGCTAAATTGACTTTGATCCCTCCCTCTAATCGCCAGCCAAGATTATGTTGCTCTCTTGGAGGTAATAGAAATTTCTCTAATTTTCTTTATTATAGTGGATAATGATGTGTATATGTTTATTTAATCATAGTTTTTTTATACGATCTTTTATTTGTGTTGTTTATGGGAGAAAATTTGAATCTTTGGTAAAACCCAGAAAATTTTCGGCTTGGATCACATAATAATTGTTAAATGTCTGGATTTATGCTTAAACTTAAGCGGATTAATGAAAATTCTGAAGACATTTTTTAATATATGCAAATTGAAATTGAGGTTCTTCTCGGATGGAAATAAATTCAACAGTTTCAGTTTACAGACTTCTAATTCAGTTAATGGAACACCCCATTTCATATGCTAGTTTGATGTGTGCTCAGTATGCTTTTGAATTGTTGTTTTTTTCCTATTATGGGTACGAAATATTCTTATAATGATTCATTTAGTATGTTTGTTTCCTTTGCGTTTGATGATTAATGTACTTAACAAGATTGCTTGAGAAACTATTTCTATTTTACTTAATACTATTCGATAGTTTTGGTTAAGCAAGCTCAGATTTGATATGTTCATCATCCTACTTTCCAATGACAGTTGCTGAACCAAAAGCTACCAGTGTTACTGAGCCTCTGTTACTTAATGCTGTTCGAGGAAAAGAAGTCGAGAGACCCCCAGTTTGGCTCATGAGACAAGCTGGGAGATACATGAAGGCAGGTTTAGGGCTGGGTTTTGAAGTTTATTTTATTATGTTGTTTGAGTTTGTTAAACCTAGTGTGGAAACTTCTTTTTTTTTTTTTTTTTCCATATTCATTATTTATACAGTATGTTAATAAAATCGTGGACTTGAAAGAGGAATTTAACCTCTGTTATTTCTCAACTCTAGCCTGATACTTAGTAACATTATATGATATTTATATATTGAACTTGCTGTCTTTTTCTCTACTTTTATAGAGTTACCAAATCATATGTGAGAAGCACCCATCATTTCGTGAAAGATCAGAAAATGTAGATCTTGTGGTGGAAATTTCTCTACAGCCATGGAAAGTGTTTCGGCCTGATGGAGTAAGATGCTTTTCTGTAGATGTTATCTTTTACACTTGAGCAATTGATTGAAGCAACATGTATGCAAAACATTCTCCCACACCCAACTCCCGTATATTTTGTTTTCGGTCTATAATGATCAGTGTAGAAGCTCCACATATGAAGCATTTGTTTATGCTCAACAAACTAATTCTTGTAACCAAATACAAACTAGGAATTTATTTCGTAAGCTGAAATCTGCATATTGATAAGTGCTATCCACTGATTTTCTCTTGACAAATTTTGTTGCAGGTCATTTTATTCTCAGATATTCTTACCCCTTTGTCCGGTATGAACATACCCTTTGACATTGTAAAAGGTAAGGGTCCTGTCATTTTTGATCCTATACAGACAGCTGCTGACGTTGAGAAAGTGAGAGAATTTACTCCTGAAGAGTCAGTTCCATATGTTGGGGAAGCATTAACAATCTTGCGAAAAGAGGTCTAACTCGGTCTGCCCCTATCCTTATTTGATTAATCATTATTTTTGGTGAATTTTCTTTTAACATAAGACAGAATTTACTCTTGCACGTATGATCCAGAGCATGTTTAGTTGCACTTAATGAGTGAGTCATACTTGGTTTTAAGTTTTCTAATAAAATTTAGCCCACGTTTGATGGCCGTTAAAATTCAAAAACAAAGTTTTGAATAGTAAATTTTTTGAGAATGTGTGGTAAAAAGTAAGGAAAAGTTTTGGATTTACATGTAGAATATTTTATTTTGTGATTGAAAATAAGTATGTAGAAAAAAGAGTTTTTGAATAATGATGGTCAAACAAGGGCTTACTTTTCTGGAAAGTAAGTTAAGGTAGCTTTTAAGCACAATGAAACATGTTCTACGTCTGACCATTAGTGAAAGCACTAATGTTTCCCATATATTTCTTATCATTCAGTACCTACACTTCCAAGAAAATATGACTTAAACTACAGACAAACAAAATGCCTAAAGGACGAGCTTTTGGTGTTTGAGAAATTTAGGTGACCTTCAGATGAAGGATCCCATAGTTATGATACTCATCTTCTATAGGCATATGCTGTCTGTAAATACTTGTGCCTGTTCTTTCATCTAGATCATGAATTTTTTCCAACAGTTTCTAGATATGTATATCTGTTATTTCTTATTTTGCTAATATAAATATAATTTTCCAGGTGAATCTAAGTATTTTAGATCTCAGATTGAATTTAAAAAATAAACCATAAATTCACGGTTTGGATAGTGTGTTGTGTGACCCTTGCTTCACGTCATTCATTTTGTTGACACACTTTCTACCTTGCCAGGTGAATAATGAAGCAGCTGTGCTAGGTTTTGTAGGGGCTCCATTCACTCTGGCATCATATGTTGTTGAAGGAGGATCCTCAAAGCATTTCTCTAAAATAAAGAGACTGGCGTTTTCACAACCAAAGGTAACATTATGTTGCTCATCTGCCAACCTTCACTGTGTACACGTAATATATTTCTAATTATGCTAGTTAGGGAAGTGATTTGCTGCCTTTTCTGATTCAGTGAAGAAAAAAATTCTCTCAAGTGACCCTTGATTATGTAAGTAAATCCTAGAAATAAAAATAAGATAAGAGGCAAGAAAAAGGAAACGAAAACTTTACCCTCATTTCACCGTTAATGGAGGTGAAGGACACTCGTCACACTGAAGGTATTTTACATTTATGGCCTATCAAGAACTGAGATTTAGTAAATTTTGAATTTCAAGCGATAGAAATCTAGAATTAGTTTGACATGCGCCAGTAATAAATCGAAGGCAATAAGAAGCATTCCTAAAACTTATTATGCTAACTTTGTTAGATTTCGTCTTTTTTATGAGTATAGCCCTTTCTTTTGGTGTTCTATTTTTGTTGAGATTATTTGAATGAAAGAATCCTACCAGATCAATAGTACCTGAAAGCTCGTCTTATCTGCTTCATGAGACAAACTCACTATAATGTGAACTTGATTGTGAGCCGGGGATGAGTACATGGTCTTTTCTTATATTATCAGTATAATTACCTGAGTTAGAGTCGAGATTGGATAACAATTTCAACGAGGTACCAATTTAGTCAAAATATAGACACAATCTGCGTTCTCATCCTTGAAAGGATGTAGTTTTAAATGTATAAAGGCACTTAGATAGACGGAGGCTAATTCCATGTTTCATTTATGCTGCCCTATATAAATATTTTGATTTTGATAATTGATATTAAGCATGTTATTCGCTACTGCTCATATAGGTCCTTCACTCATTGCTTCAAAAGTTTGCAACCTCCATGGCAAAATATATTCAGTACCAGGCTGACAAAGGAGCTCAAGCCGTTCAAATCTTTGACTCCTGGGCCACAGAACTTAGCCCCGTGGATTTTGAAGAGTTCAGTCTGCCTTACATAAAGCTTATAGTCGAAACTGTGAAACAAACACATCCAAATATCCCACTGATTCTATATGCAAGTGGATCTGGGGGCTTGATTGAGAGACTACCTTTGACCGGTGTAGATGTTGTTAGCTTGGATTGGACTGTTGATATGGCTGAAGGGAGAAGGCGGTTGGGTGCTGGTGTGGCAGTCCAAGGTAACGTGGATCCCGGTGTTCTTTTTGGTTCGAAAGAGTTCATCACTGAACGAATTAAGGATACCGTGAAAAAAGCTGGAAAAGGGAAACATATATTGAATCTTGGACATGGAATTGTAGTTGGTACACCGGAAGAAAATGTTGCTCATTTTTTCGAGGTTGCTAAAGGGCTTAGATACTAGAAGCTGATTAGAGGTTAGTCGATTTTGACCGGCTTCTCTGTAGCATTAATCCATTCATTCTCCAATCCTACTGTTTCTTTTTCCATTTGATGATGTTTGAAGATGATTTATTATTTTTCGTTTTCTTCCTAAAGACTTGTCTTATTGCCAGTAAATAGTAACTAGGTTTCCTGCTGGGTAGTTTATAGCATATCAAAAATTTACGTCGGGAAAATTTTGGACATGCTATAGTCTATTGGGGACCAGTGGTGCATTTTGAACGGGTTTCCATAATTGGAAACTAATTGTGCATTTATAATGAAAAGTTGGGACCAAATTGCTCCGTTTTAAAAGGTTGGAGTCCAACTTGCTACTAGGATAAACTATTGGGGACCAGTGGTGCATTTTCCTCGATTGGTGCCTATATACGAGTTTGTTTCAGCCAAAGTTATCTGTACAGGGGACGTGCGTCTGTCATGCTGCCTGTAAAGATGCCCTGTATAGATAGCAAAATTCTTGACCAAAAGCTGCCGGTATTGTTGCATAGACAATGTACCGATGCCATTATTGTGAAATTGATAATATTTCAAGAATCATGGTACATGTACATTTTCTTTGACAACAAATTTGATATTGTGCCACTTGTCTTGATATTATTGAACAGTTTTCAAAAAAAAAAAAAAAAAGGACAATTCCGTTTGTACATAAATGGATGACAATGAAAGTTGACAACCTCTCACATGCGTGTGGGCCAGGCCTCGTGTAATTAAAAAATTTCAAAAAAAAAAGTGGGCTCCCTCTATTGTGAGTGTTGGTTATCTATCATTGTTATTCACCATTGAACATGTAGCATGGAAAAAAAACATATATTCCCGCCCACTTCAATTTTAAACTCAATGAAGTGTAAACCACAATGTACACGAGAGAATGTACAAATGGTTTTATCCATATTTCAAATGGAATCGAAATCTAATTGCATAATGGAAATGTACTCAACATTTGCCTCTTGGACTGACCCGTTAGTTTTGAGTGAAGGATAAACAATTTATAATGTTCATTTATAAATTTGATTTGAAACAAAATTCAATGTGTGTATAATGTATGTATTTACCATTGCATAATTAACAAAGAATGCGAGGCTTAATTTTATGTCTTGATGCAGGAAATTTACAATCTGTCCCGAAGGTCTCAACCAGGATACAAGAAAATCAATCTGTATTGCTACAAATGAACCATAATTCACCAGCCTGTTCTTTACCAATGCTTTAATTTTGGTTTATCAAAGCAAATACAAATTGGTCCATTGTCCAAAACATCTGAGCGCCCGTTTGATTCTCATTATTGTAGAATGAGAATGAAAAATATAGTCGTTATTGGGCCCCACACAAGAGATAGAAATTCAAAATTGATGGATTGATGTGATGAATAACGATCATATTTTTCATTTTTTTGGATGAAAAATGAGAAACAAACGGGGGCTAAGAATCATTAGTATTGCATGCCTCAAGTGACATTTTGGAACAACCTTCCCTAAGGCCATAACTATATGTTCTTTTTAAAATGAAGTTGGTGCTTCCAATCCAACATACGTACCGATTATGAACTTATAAGTTGCTTCCCAATCGTCAAGAGGGAAGTCAACCGGTCGACCTTCCTTCGCACAAACACAATGTTGGAAGAGTCTCTTCTCCCGTGCTTATCGATTTTGCAGATGGTCGGAATGGAAATAGAGTTGAGAACCTCATCTCGGATCTTACTTTGACATAAGAATAAATAGTTAAAAAAAGAGTATCAAAATATGGTAACTAAATTGAGATTATATGATGATAAATCTAACAAATTGTTATTTATAATTCTTTCTTTGTTTGACGTGTGCACAATACATTTATGTACGATTTTTTTGCCCGGGCTCGGCTCGGGCCAAAAAAAGCTCGGACTAAAAAAGTTTGGGCTCGGCTCGAACTTTTTTTTTTTTTCCGGCTCGGCTCGTTGCCACCACTAGTTGCATAATGGAAATGTACTCAACATTTGCCTCGTGGACTGACCCGTTAGTTTTGAGTGAAGGATAAACAATTTATAATGTTCATTTATAAATTTGAAACAAAATTCAATGTGTGTATAATGTATGTATTTACCATTTGCATAATTAACAAAGAATGCAAGGCATAATTTTATGTCTTGATGCAGGAAATTTACAATCTGTCCCGAAAGTCTCAACCAGAATACAAGAAAATCAATCTGTATTGCTACAAATGAACCATAATTCACCAGCCTGTTCTTTACCAATGCTTTAATTTTGGTTTATCAAAGCAAATACAAATTGGTCCATTGTCCAAAACATCTTGACCCCACCTTCCAACATCACATTTCTAATGTCCCTCCACTACTAAAAATTTAAACCATACCATGATTCTAACTTTTTCTTCATTCGTACGGCTCATTTATCCTTTGTTTGGGTACAATATGATTAGAAGGGATAATACTAAGATTTTAATATTGTTCGATATTGTATAATCCAATTCACCACGGTGAACGATGCATGTTCATGCGCATGAGTTGTCTCAGCATCTCTGGGACAGGCTATTCTGGTGCATTTTCATTCCCTTTTCTTTGTTTTTTTCTGGTTGAGGTGGGAAGAACTAATTGCTTTAAGAATGCAAAGAAAAAAAAAAAAAGGTGAATCGCTAATCATTTTGTAGATTCTAATTAACGAAATTAAGTAGACTATTATTATACTTGTTTCTTATTAACAGCATCTGTCGAGTTGGAATATTAATTATTTTCAAATAAGAATCTGAGCGCTCGTTTGATTCTCATTATTGTAGAATGAGAATGAAAAATATAGTCGTTATTGGGCCCCATACAAGAGATAGAAATTCAAAATTGATGGATTGATGTGATGAATAACGATCATATTTTTCATTTTTTTGGATGAAAAATGAGAAACAAACGGGGGCTAAGAATCATCAGTATTGCATGCCTCAAGTGACATTTTGGAACGACCTTCCCTAAGGCCATAACTATATGTTCTTTTTTAAATGAAGTTGGTGCTTCCAATCCAACATACGTACCGATTATGAACTTATAAGTTGCTTCCCAATCGTCAAGAGGGAAGTCAACCGGTCGACCTTCCTTCGCACAAACACAATGTTGGAAGCGTCTCTTCTCCCGTGCTTATCGATTTTGTAGATGGTCGGAATGCAAATAGAGTTGAGAACCTCATCTCGGATCTTACTTTGACATAAGAATAAATAGTTAAAAAAAGAGTATCAAAATATGATAACTAAATTGAGAGTATATGATGATAAATCTAACAAATTGTTATTTATAATTATTTCTTTGTTTGGCGTGTGCACAATACATTTATGTACGGAATTACATTCAGTTTCTTGAAAACACGAGGGATTCTAAGATTTGAGAATATCTTTTTATTCGGTTATTCAGGCAATCCCGAGATGGACCGAGTTATTTAACTTAACCTTAATGGTCCTTGCTCCATAGAGTAGATTTTTTCTTTCTTTCTAAAATTTCCTCTAAAATCACTGAAAGAATTCATGAACACAACTCGAAGATACCACTTACTATTTTGTCTTTGCCATGGAATCTAATGAACTGCGATGCCACATGTCAGTCCATTATTGCTCCAATTAGTTAATTGCATATAAGCCACCTATAATTCGGCTACATAGAAGCGGATACACACAAAATTTGAACCAACGGCTTCGATACATTCTATGAATAGTTCATTTGCGCCCATACAATTTGTCTGTACAAAAAATACATTTCTCTCTCTACTCTTCAAGGCTTCGAATTTCCGAAGCTCCTCTCTTCATGTAAGGTTGTTGTTTTTGTTGAGGTTTTATTCTAATTCCTGTAAATTATTGCTTGTAAATTATTCAAATTTATGTTAATCGATATGTTTTGAAGGTCATAACTTTAGGTATGTAGATTTAATGAATTTCGCATTTAAAAGTTACAAGGATGGATTCTTGATTCTACATTTATTACATTGTCTTTTTATGGATATGGGAAAATGTGATTTTCTTTTTCGTTTTTTATTCTTCCCTCTCATGCTTTTTGATAGACCTTCAAAATTGAAATTCTATGTGAGCCTGCCAGAAACTCTTTCTGTTCGAATGTGTGTCTCTTCAGAATTATGATACGTAATTTTGATTTTGAAAATCTTGTTGATCTTTAAGTTTAAGCATTTTTTTAAATCTCTTTTTGGTTTGAAGAATTGTCTCTGTAATCTCTTAATTGGTGTCCCATGAAATGAAATGGGGGAGTCTGATCGATAAAGAAATCATAGGTGAAAAGACGAATGAAAATGGTTTTGCAAATCTGGTTAAAGATCTAAGTTTCCTTAGATGAATATGTCCAACAGAGTCATCCGTTTAAGAAAATTGTGGAATTGTGTTCCCTTTTATAAAAAATAAACCTAAGCTTGTCGACTTCCAAACAAATGAAGCTTTTAGATGGAGTGGTCAACGAAACAAGATTGAGAAAACCGTAAGGGGTGGTTGAATTGTTGCAGGATTCATCGTCGTTCTTCACATGATTGAGAAGTCTGACTTAACAATCAATAATTTGAATAGTTAAGCTTGTGACTAATTATTCTTTTGTTTAGATGTTATCAGGAATGTGGAAAGATGTGGTTGAATGCTAAGACCTTCATCTCTAAGGACTGTGAATCCGTGCCTCCATCGAGGCCAGTCTTGTTCGTAAACCATAATGTTCAGTATACAGATCATAATGCGATCAAGTTTTGCAGGCAGATGCATAATAAAGCCGGGGTTCGTCAACTTCCCTTTGTAATAAGCATGACCATACTATTTGAGTTCTTCTCTCCAGGACTCCTGCCTTGTAATTAATTAAAACAGGTTGTCGGAGCAGGAGAATTTGTATTAGTTCTGTAGGTTTGTGTTTTTTGAAATGGAGAAGAAGGGAAGTGTGTTGATGGGAAAATACGATCTCGGGAGGTTGTTAGGTCAAGGAACTTTCGCCAAAGTTTACTATGGAAGACTTCTTAAAACGGGACAAAGTGTGGCCATTAAGGTTATCGACAAAGAAAAAGTATTGAAGGCCGGGTTGATCGATCAGACAAAACGAGAGATATCTGTTATGGGATTGGTCAAACACGAAAATGTGATGCAACTTTACGAAGTTATGGCTACCAAAACAAAAATTTACTTTGTAATGGAATACGCGAAAGGTGGGGAGCTTTTTCACAAGGTTGCAAAGGGAAGGCTTAATGAAGCTAGTGCTCGGAAATACTTTCAACAACTGATCACTGCTGTTGGTTTTTGCCACAGCAGGGGTGTTTATCACCGTGATTTGAAACCCGAGAATCTTCTGCTGGACGAGAATGGAGATCTTAAAGTATCTGATTTTGGATTGAGTGCGCTCACTGAGTCCAAGCGCCAGGATGGATTACTCCACACGGCATGCGGTACTCGAGCGTATGTCGCTCCCGAGGTGATTAGCCGGAAAGGCTATGATGGATCAAAATCCGACATCTGGTCTTGTGGGGTGATCTTATTTGTTCTACTTGCCGGTCATCTTCCATTCTACGACTCGAATCTGATGGAGATGTATAAGAAGATAAGCAAGGCCGAGTATAAATTCCCTAATTGGTTTCCACCTGAAGTACGAAGGTTGCTATCACGGATCCTTGATCCTAATCCCTATACTAGGATTTCCATATCCAAGATTATGCAAAACTCCTGGTTCAGAAAAGGTCTCAAATCCAGACAATCAAGGACTAAAGCAGAAGATGCGGAAAAGATACTGCCAGACTTTAATTCCAATTCTGGTTCTCCAGGGAACGATATTCCAATAGATACGAAGCTGGAGGTGGCAAAACCTTCTAACCTGAATGCATTTGACATTATATCTCTATCGACTGGATTTGACTTGTCTGGTTTGTTCGTGAGCAATGACCAAAAAGACGAGGTGCAATTTACTTCTACAAAGACGGCTTCTGCTATCATATCAAAACTAGAGGATATTGCAGGGGACCTAAAGTTGAAGGTGAAGAAAAAAGATCAAGGGTTCATGAGACTGGAGGGCTCGAGCGAGGGTATAAATGGAACTTTGTTCATTGACGTGGAAATATACGAAATCACTTCATCATTCCATTTGGTAGAGGTGAAGAAGTCAAGTGGGGACTCAATAGATTATCAGAAGATGTTGAGACAGGACATAAGGCCAGCTCTTAGGGAAATTGTCTGGGCTTGGCAAGGTGAGCAACAGCAGGATCATTAGTAACTGCATTCAGAATGAAAGCTACTGACATTCATAGTTGTTTCTAAGTCTGTTGTACTCTTGTATTGGTACTTTTAGGTTTCTGTTCTTTTGATTTTCCATTCTCTGTGACAGTCCTTTTTATCAGTGTGTAAAACAGCGTTATTAGGTTATGAATCCCGGCTTCCGTGAATTGATGTACGACTTCACCCCACATAAATTGGTGTCTAAAATGTGCCCCCTGGACATGGCTTATATCGAATTGTTCTGTAAACCAGTCTGCCTAGCCGACCCAAGCTGTGGTGACCCTTGTTTGGCCATGCTTCTTCCTCATAGGGTCGTGTCCTAGGCCAGTTTTTGCCTCCACAGCCAGGCCGTGCTAGACAAGGATGTAGACGTTCATGAACCATGAGGGGTCGTGCCATGCGACCTGAAAACAAGGCCGTGCTGGCTTGGCACAGCTGCTCGATCTATACTATCTAATACGTCTAACCAAGTTCAATGTTAGTCAGTCTAGTTTACAAATAAATGAAACAAGAAGAAATTGAATTACAACATGCCAAAACCTTAACATTGTCCAAAATAACAATCAAAAGTGAACAATTATTAAAAGTTAAAAAAAATAAAGTTGAAACAGTAAATTATATCTTAACAGAGGGATTATAACCTTAAAATGATAATGAATTATTTTCATTGGTAATTAAAAACACAGAAAAAAAGAAAAAGAATTACACAAATTCAATAGAAGGCTGTGCATTATGATACATAAAAAAAAAAATGGAGATCTCGTAACGAGTCCCTTTTGCGCTCTGATGACTTAAAAAACACACAGGGAACTCTTCCCCATCTTCATTCTACGTGCGAACTAGTTATTTTCTATCTTATATAGACGTTGATGATTGAGATATTTGATGTGAAGCTAAAATTATCCAATGAATATATGCACCGTTTCATAAAAGTTAGGCGGAAGGGGGACACATTGCCCAATAAGGACACATCTATTACAACAATCATACATGAGGAATATTCTGACAAAATATTTATTATGGCCGATCGATCCCATCCTTTTTTATATGTTGGTAGAAATCTTTTTAGAATATTTTTTATGAGAAGTGACCATTAGTGCTAAATAGCACTATTCAAAATTTTATTATGTATCTAGCCTAGTCTACAAGGAAAGCCCTTTGTCTAGGACTTTTGAGTGAAACTCGGTGGAATATATACATATTTTTAATGTGTAAATATACAGTCAAAAATGAGTACGTGGAAAAAAAGAAAAGAAAAGGGTTGGGGGGGCTCTTCAACACTGGCCAGTTTGGGGTACATCCTGCGGTTTACCTGTCTGCATCTTGAGGGGCCGAGGTGTAGACTCCAGGATTTAGTCGCTGTAAGGTGGATACCTGGATATCAAAAAAAGAAAAAAAGAAAAGGGTTTTGAATTAATGATTGT
>CAIGRF010208628.1:75838-86279 GCA_903798235.1 Fraxinus ornus
TTTTCATTATTATTCATTCTTGCTAGCACAAGAAAAGAAACACTAGCCACCATTCTTGTTCTCTGTATGGATCACCATTAGAGGCTGGACAATTGGATAGTTTGGATTGCAGATCGTGATCATTGGAGTTCGAGAATCAACAAAGGAATTTGCAGAATTCATCAAAGGTATTATTCTAAACACAGTTTCTATCTAAACACAATGTAGATCTTTGTTTGGGAATCAAAATTGCTTTACTTCCACTGCACATGACTAAGTAAGTTCCCAATATCACCTACTCAAAATTTACTCCCCTAAATCCTTTATGAATAAGGGTCCCAGTGGTATAGTTTTTGCTTCAGCTTTTGGAAGAACTTATTTTAAAGTTTTTTTTAAAATTACTTTTCTATTATGAAAATACTTTTAAAAGAAGCATTTTCATAAAATTGTTCAAACAGATCCAAAAACAGCATTTGGATCTCAAACACTCCTTTTGACTTTTTCAAACTCATGTCAACAGGCTCTTAAGAATATGAGGACTCCTAAATATGTTCAATACATAGTCACAAAGGGAGGAGGAAAGAAAGAAGACATGCATCAAAATATAGTGCTATATGATGACCCTTTCGAGGGAAATTCTCTATAAATTTTGCAAAATCAGATTTCTTGCACATTGAACATCACTACACTGTACAAGAGGAGCAATAGCAATATTTCAAGTCATTGCTTACACAACATAAACCATGCCAACCTCAAGGAGAGATGCCGGAGGCACCTTTAGAGCAACGTCTGGCCCCCTGCAATTCCTTCTGAGGAAATTATAACCAAAATTAATGGCCAGCCTCTTTAAGAGAGAAGATCCTTGTTTTGCCCTTACATGTGAGTGTCCAAGAATGAATGCAGTTCCAGCTTGTTGAGCTGTATACAAATCTTGTATCTCCTCCTGCAGTCGAATGTCTGTTTCCGATTGTGTATCGTTCCCCAACTCGTTATCAATGGCGAACCTCACTCGTCGTTCCACAACACTGACAGGCTCCATTTCGATTGCATCTGAGATACTGTCGGTTGATGGGAACCTGATGGACACGCTTGCTGGTTGTATGCTTCCCTCAATATCAAATGCTGGTAAGCCGGAGAATGTCACTGTTCCTATCACAGCCAATCGACACTCACTCGATGATGCGCCAGATAGAGAACCACCATCCTCATTGCATTCATCTGTAACGCCATGTGACTTGTACCAATCATAGCGGATGAAATCAGCCAGCTTATTAATAAGTTCAGATTCGAAAGAGTCGACATCCTGGTGAACATCCCGGTATCCATAGCGGACAATGCACCTATACGAGCGATGAGCTGGAGGGCCCACCCGGCCCACAAGGTATCGCTCATCTGGGGGAACAAATGGTACTGGAACTGATTTTATACAAACAAATACGAGGACACGGTGGAAGGCAGGGAGATTGGTGACAAAACGAGAAAAGTTGGCAGGAATACCCGATGTGAGATCTGTGAACACGAGGCCAATGCCAGGCACCCGAGCAATGCCTAAGCTCGGACCTAAGGCTAATAGCCATTCTAAAGAAACCTTATTGTGGAGGTCGTACTCATATTTCTTAATGGTTGCATAGTGCCAAACAAACATGACAGTGACAAGGAATAGTGCAAGGAGGATGGGAAGCCAAGCACCTTCAAGGAACTTTATCAGGGACGCTGAGAAGTACAGTAATTCAATGGATCCAAAGAAAAGCAAAAAGCATAAGGCCACAATCGGAGGTTTGTGCCAACAGAGGATAATGACCAATGATGTGAGGCAAGTAGTCACCAGCATCACCGCCATTACGGCCAAACCTGAAATTCAAACATAATGCTCATAATACCTTTTGTGATGTTATGAATATGTTTGGTATGCAATACTAGACATGACTCGACACTACAGTGAACAATATTTTAAGTTCTTTTTCTTCTTTAACACTTTCATATGTTGCTGAGTCCTCCTTACCAAACATGTATAAATTTGAGGATTACACTGGAGTTACATAAAGAGGAAGGCTGCCTGGTAAAATCAGCTCGTTTCAGAAAGGCCCTAAGTTGATTCTAATGATCATCAACTTAATGGTTTATTGCAAGAAGAGTCAAGTTGCGTGTCCTACCTGACGCGTTTCCCATATGTTTCGTGTCTCGAAATCCAATAGTTACTGCAATGCAGAGAATCATTAGCGTCCAGTTGATCTCAGGGATGTATATCTGGCCATGTATCTTATCAGAGGTGTGAACAACTTTGACCCTTGGAAAACAACCAAGCGACTGGCTTTGGTTAATTATAGAGAATGTTCCACTGATTATCGCCTGACTTCCAACCACGGAAGCAAGTATTGCTACCACAAGTACTGGCCATCTTACACTTTCTGTAGCAAAACATCAGGAGAACAGTATTAACATAATAAGCATAAAATTCAACTACATTGCAGTCATAAATAAGTAAGGACGGACTTTGCTTTTGATCAAGATGTTATACGAGGAAAGCTGAAAAATGACCCTTTCATGATATAAACAACGTAGATCTTTCTGCTGTCTACAGATGCATTCGCAGTGACAAAGTCATACCAGGAACTGAGACATAGAATCCAATCTTATGAATAGTCTGGTGATGCCTTGACAAGTAAGCTGCTTGACCCATGTAAGCCAATATGAGTGCTGGATAGACCAAAAAGGTGAAAGCAATCTGCAGTGAAAGATAGGGACAATAATTTTAGAAGTTTAGGAAAAATATTTCTAAGAGTTAGAAAAAAAAATTAAAGAATTAATGAAATTTCAAACCCAAAATTGCAGTAATCAAAATGGAAAAAAATGGTTCATATTGAAGTGTACCTGAATTGCTGCATAGGAGAAGTGTCCGAGATCTGCAAACATTGCTTCTGAGCCTGTAAACGCCACAACAACGATGAAAATTTCTGTCATAGAACTAAACTCCACACGTGTATAAATTTATGGCGAAAAACTGCGAATTTTAAACTCCCATGCAAAAATATCCAAATTTTATGTGAATCTGTATATCTTAATCATTGAACTACACTAAGTGAAGCCATATAAAATGGGATACTATGTCTCTAATGATTTGAACAACTGAAATTATAATGCCTCCAAGGCTCCAAAATAAATTATTTGACTGGCATAAAGAAATCTTCGATCTGGCGGGTTTATGACTTCATTGAAGGAATACCCTCTTCATCTATGGCTAGTCATGCACTTGGTATATCTCAGTCTCTGCAATTGTTTATCTTCAAAAGAGTTCAACAAGGCTATGCATATAATATTGCTTTATAAACTGATAAACTTGCTATAAGCCAATAGGGTCTGGCCATGGCAACCCACAGGTGCAACTAACACTTTTATCTTTATCCACTAGTTCTCAGAGTTAAAAGTTTCTTTTCTTATAAGAGAACTTAGCATGCTGGACAAGTGGGAAAGCATTATCTATGTCAATGGGAGCACATCAGTGACGGTTGGTAACATTAGTGGGATGCAAAATTTGATATACATTCTTTCATGCAGGACTGAGAATATCAAACTCGAAATTGTTCCTTGTAAAAATGTTATGAGTTTACCAGTAATACACAACAGAATTCCACCCAGCGACATCCATCCTCCTTTTCTCGTCTTCTTCAAAAACTTAAGCATGTAATATGGGGAAAGCGCTTGATAAACATGCGGATTCCAGTGGAAAATATTGTACAAGCCAAGCGTACTGATGCATAGCAACCAAATCAATACAACTGGTGCGAAACAGGAACCAATCCGATGTGTGCCATAGTGTTGTAAAGCGAACAGGCACACTAAGATGAAGCAAGTGATGGGAAGCACCGCATCTATGAATGGGGAATAGATACAAATGTAAGTCACTAGTCCTCATTATTTCTTTGGATGGCCAACTTTGCCATCATAGTGGTGCACAAAAACTTGTTTACCGATCTAAAAAAGGATTATGGAAGAAAAGATCTAGAATAGCAACATGTAATTCCGTGAAGAACATAAAAAAATTTATGAATATAAAAATGTATTAAGCCTAATGGCAAATTACAATTGATTTCCAAATCAATTTTGGTATTAGATGATTCTACATTCAATCTTAAAAAAGAAAATACCTCTAATTAAAACTGAAAATAACAAAAGTAGTACATCTTTCCAATATACCCATTTGAACAAAATTTTCGCTCGAACATATTGTATAAACCTTAGATGATAAAAAAGAAGATTACATTGGTGGTGATCCTTAGACATCGACAATTCAAGCCCAGAAACCGCAGAAAAAACTGCATAAAGGAATTCTTAATCGTCAGCAACTAAGACCGGACTGGAGTATTGAAATGAAGCATGCAAAACAGATGGAGAGTGCGCTACCTACCAGATATTGCTGGAGTCAGGAGTCCATCTCCAATGACCATACAAGTGCCAAGAAGAACCAGAATTAATAAAGCAGTGTGTAATGATTTATACTTTTCAAGCACTAACTTAACTCTCGAGTTGTTCTTTGTCTCAGGAGGCTGCTCAAGTATGTACGTAGAGAGAGCCGCATCGGCCACTTGTCCGTTTGGAAGAAGGCTAACTTTAGCATGCCTGCATATCAGGGAATATAGAGCAAAAGTACCACCTACAACAGTGCATAAGAAATATCAAATGCATGAATCAATTGTGGCAATATGTGCAATCAATTTCCAGATACTTACCCTCTCCATTGTCATCAGCTCGAAGAACTATGAAAACATATTTGAACAGAGGCACGAGAGTTAGGGTCCAGAAAACGAAAGAAAGAACTCCGAAAATCTCTTCATTCGTTTCCGAGTGATGAATGTCTTCTGCAAATGTGCTCTTGTACACATAAAGAGGGGAAATGCTTAGGTCTCCATATACCACACCGAGACTCTGGTAAGCTAATAGCAGAGTGGTCTTCCAAGAGTCTTTCTGAAAAATTAAGGAACGCTTAGTCTAAGAATATCTCCTAGTTATAAGAATGTAGAACAACAATTTTAACACGTGACTGCAAATTGCCATCAGCAAACATAGTATACAGAAGATTCACTGTATTGGATAGGATTGAACGGTGTAAAAAAATTTAAGTTCTTTCTTTTCTTCAATACTTCAAATCCTGTCTATTATCAGGGGTCAAATATGCCCTAACCGCATAAAGTGTCCGAAATAAAGCAAGGAAATGTGAAAGAACTAACCCTTGAAGCACCCCAACACTTTCCATGGTCAAGATCCATGGTTCTTGAATGCAATCTTTGCCTTAAATTGCCAATAATCACCGAAATTTTAAGTGCAGATCCCCACTGAAACAACACCAAAACTGACGACAAAGGTGCAGAGGAACGGAACTAGCAAATATAAAGATGAAGTTATATTACAAGAAAACACCTAAACCCCACTATTACAAGAAAACACCTAAAACCCACCGACTAATACCTCTAGTTTCCAACTGGGAATAAATAAAAACCAGCAAATATTTGTCCACTTTGAGCATTTCAGTACACTGATATTTCTTTGCACAATGCAAGAACCAACAACTCTAATTCCTCCTTACCAAATTCACTAAATAAATGTGAATGCCAAATAAATTAAAGCTCATCTATTTGCAGCGGTTCTTTCTTTTTGTGGTTGACAGTGAGAGTAAGCATCTGATGCCACACTCTGTTTTTCCCTAAATTAAGGAAGAACAGAACAGCACGAAATGTGTAAAGCAATTGAGATAAAGATAGGTAAAAAAACTTTAAATCTAGAGAATTCTTACAGTTCCACATTTCACACAGTTACAAAAAAGGGTGGTTAAAACAATGCGAAAAACACACATGAATGTACAAAGGTTGTGGGCAAGAAAACCCAAATCACATGACTCAACTACAGCAGCATTACCAAATCAGTCACACCAACCTGAGCCCACTGGAATAAGAAAAAATTGGACTATCAAATCCTCCACCTTTATACACAAATTATGCTACGCTAACGTACTGGACGACATCGTGTATGACAAAAACGTTACATGACAAAATTTCATTGGACGATTTAAAAAAAGTCAACAATATTATCCAATCATTTTTTTACACATTTTTTAATGTCAAGAAAGATGTCAAATTCATCCTACCATTCTTCACACACACACACACACTAGTAATTTTTATAATATTAATGCTTTACCTGATGACCGACATGCCAAATTCCTACCAACTTGAAGGGATAATGCTGAAAAATTATGTTTAAGTTTGTGGGTAGCCCACATTCTTGAAAGTTAATGGACAAAGGAAAAGTGGTCTTTGGATTGTCTCAAGCATCGCTTTTTAATTCAAGTAACGTAATTGAATTCAAACCAAAATATCAAGATAATGCTATCAGTTTCACCAAATATGTAGGTAAGATTTCAATTCAAGTAAAGTAAATTGAATTAAATTCAAACCCACCCAAAGGCTGTCATTTTTGACAAATAAATGATCTTTATTACTTACCTTTATAGATAACGATAATGACCAAATAAAGTCACCTTTTCAAGTCACCAAAAGGAAGAAATTGGAACAAATAAAGTGAAAGCCTTGATCAATTAAAAATTCCTTTTCCTGGAAATAAATCTGAGAGAAAAAAACAAAAACAAAAAAGTGGGATTTTTTTTTTTTTTTTTTTTTCAAAAGATTGCAGGGTATTTAAGAAAAATATATTCTTTACAGGCAACAACACGTGACTACGACATGCACCCCCACCCCATCCCCACTCTGGTTTCAGTTTTCTTTTATGCATTAGTAACAGCTTCAATGCTCCATATAATCTTGCTTTTCAATGTTCAATGTTGCTGAAAAAGTTACTTTTTTTTTAAGCTACTTTTTTCCACCTTGCTTACCGCTTCTTTGTTGTCAATTTCAATTCAGAACGTCCAATAATTCGTCCTTTTCATGTCATGTCTGATTCTTCTGGTGGGTATATTGTTCCATTTTTGTTTCTTTATGTGATCTTTGACATATGCTAGAAATCTAGCCTTTGATGAAATGAATCTTTGATTATGAAAATATTCAGTCAATTATTCTGTGAAACTGAATTGTGATTAATCATTTGATGGGATGGGACTGAACAATCCAAAGCTAATAAATGCACCAATAATTGTTAGTTGAATCCCTCCACGTGCAATATATTTGCATGTAAAATAACTTTTTTTTTTAAAAAAAAAACAAAATTGTTAGAGATTAATAAACAATGTAAATTATTGATTCCTGAAATAACTAGTTTTATTTTACATAAAACACAAGTCCAGAACAGACCAGAAGTAATTCCATAAATGCAGTAGAAGTTTCTCAATGTTTCCTCTCGCTTACCTTAATTTTGAAATAAATTGGGTGCTAAGTATATACACTAAACAGATTTTGATTTCCATTTAAGAAAAATATTAAACTTCCCAAATAAATTTGAATAGTTAAACATCTCTAGCTCAAACAAATTCAATCTTTTTTTTTTTTTTTAATGATGTAGGAACCCGAAGCTGCTACTCGTCAGTGGAGCCCCGATCACCCCGAAGGGACAGATGCCGACCACTGTGAGTGCGCACTGGGTAAACTCCACTCTATGTGCAGTAACCCGCAAATTGCACAGGAAAGGTAAACCGCACTAGGGAAGTCCGATGCTACGGGCTCGATCAGGGAAGTGTTAGCAGTAGTGTGTATCTATTGAGTTGTCCCATAGCAAATCAAGTTTAGTTAATAGTAAGAAGTGAGTTTAATTGTGACAGAATACCGTATCTTCTCTACAATTGAATTCTGATTACCTAACTCAATTCCTTCAAATTACTTAAGTCGTCTTCGGCGGAGTCTAGCTGTGAACAGAATAATGACCAATTTTCGACCATTATGCTGAACGAGAAGTACTAGGTACAAAAATTGACATTAGAACCCAACAAAATTAACTTTAATTAATCTTATAAAAAGAAATGGTACATACAGTGATGGAGAGAGGGCATGCCTGGGCTGTCCTCAAGACTATTTGGTTTTTTCAAGGTAAAATGATTTTTTTACGTATTAATTCAGTATTAAAAAAAAAAAAAAATGTCGTTCNATGTATTAATTCAGTATAAAAAAAAAAAAAAAATGTCGTTCTCCTGTATATGCATCAAATATATATGGAATAAAATTTCCTATAAATTAAAGAATGACACGACTCACTTTATATCATATTGTACTATACATCGATTAAAAATGCAAGTATAGGTATATAATGTTTGTTCTAGATAGATTTCTACACCCTATATTCATGGCATTGGAGAATTCACTGGAGCAATTACTATTTGTAGAAATTTATATGCATGTAAATGTTATTCTTTATAGGGATCTCTGTCCATTATTATCTTCTTGGGTTACTCCTATCCTATCCATGCCACAAATTTTGAAAACTTGAATGCAATGCACATTCAACAATTATTGCTTTCCCTTTGGCTAAGGTAACATGAGCACGTGTTAGAATTTATTGATTCGTCCAATTTGTTTGGAGGAAAATGATTTATACAATATTGCTCTAAAAAATATGTTTTTATATGTCCTTGAAATTTTGGACTTTTTATTAAAGATGTGATATAGAACATATTGTTGAATAATTGAATCTAAATGGAAAAAAATAATATTGCAGATAGAATGTCTGAATTTCAGTTTGGGCTCATAATATCATTTTGGAAAGAGGACAAGAATACGAGTAATACCCATGGCTATGATGTATAATGGATGTCGGCCATCCGAGTTCGTTTAAGACTCGAAAACTAATTTTTAAAGTTTTAACGCTATTTTTGTCATTTAGTTTATTTCGAGTTCTTTTTTAATTTTAGTTTATTTAAACTTGTTTTTCATCAATTTTAGTCTTATTAAATTAGGTTTTCATGTAAATCCTTATAAATAAAGGGTCATCTCATTGATTTTTATTATGTTTCAATTAATAAAATTTGTGAGTTTATTTTTTCATAATTTGGTGGATTCCAAATTTCGTGTTTTTAAGGTTTTTGCTTGAATTCTTTTTTTGCGCTGCATCAAGTGGTATCAAAGCCGGCTTTCCCGTCTCTATTTATTTGATTCATAAGCATGGGTGACGTACTAGTTAGTAGGGTAGATTTAGACATAACAAACAGACAACTTGACGATCTTACTACTCAAATCCAAGAGATTTGTCAACTGTTTCTGTAGGGCATTGAAACAATGGGCAGAATGGACAATAGGCAAACAAAAATGAACAGATCACTGAGCATGTAGTTCGAGGAGGAAACAATATAAGACGCAGTAGAAGAAAGCGAATTGGAGTCAGATGAGGAGTCCAAAGCGCAATCATCAAAATCAAAATACCTTTGATGATCATCGGATTAAAGCAGGTACTCCTCCATTTTTTTGGTAATCTGAAAATCGAAGACTTTTTGGATTTGTTGATGGAGGTTGAACGATTTTTTGAAATTATTGATGTGTTAGAGGACAAGATGGTTAAGATGGTGATGTTCTGTTTAAAATCGTCAGTGGCGGTATGGTGGATCAATTACAGAAAATCAGAGGGCAACCAAGTATACCGGTGGTTTGAAGGTAGCTCTTCCACATAGAATTGGGTTGTAGAATATTTGGATGTTACGAGAAGCTATTAACATGTCGGCGAATGTCGAGATGATGGAATTTGATAAGAGGGCGACCACATACAGAAGAGTTCTCCCATCTGTCGAACCATCATCGTCTTTTCCTTTGGATAAAGAAAAGGCCCCACTACAAACTCGAGCCAACTTTAATAGGAGCAATGTTGACAACAATGGCTGGTTTGGAAATATAGGTCAAACTCGAGGTACACCTCAGAATGTAAATTCATTTGCTAGGCCCAAGAGATATTTGTTATAGATGCCGCAAACTTAAGCATCATTCCAATAACTGTCCGAAAAGAAAGCAAGTCAATTGGTGGAGCCAGAGACAATGGATGAGGAATAAGATACTGAAGTGGAAGATGAGTATGCATGAGTTGAATTTTCTATTGAGGAAGGTTTGGAGAGGCTCACTTTGGTATTGAAGCGGCTCCTTTTGTCGCCTAAGGAGGAAAGGCAGCGTCACTGCATTTTTCAATCTCTTTGTTCTGTCAAGAATAAGGTGTATGAAGTGATTGTTGACAACAGAAACTACGAGAATTTTGTGTCAATGGGGTTGGTGAATTTGTTGAAGTTACCTACTAGAACCATCTTAAATTTTATTCCATTGGTTGGGTGAAGAAAATGTCATTTGTTCATGTTACAAAACAAGTCAATACCAGAATTGCTCTGATACCACTTGTTAGGATTGATACCACTTGTTGTGACACCAATCAATGGATTGAGATGTTGAAGTTATATGGCAAAGTAATAAAGTATGTGATCAAGAACAAAAGAATAAAAGAAGACAAGAATATGGCAGAGGAATTAGGAGATTTTATTGCACCACAAGAATAA
>CAIGRF010208735.1:0-26330 GCA_903798235.1 Fraxinus ornus
AAACGTATAGGGGCCTTATCAGATGCTTGGAAACATTTAGACTTCTTATGCAAAAACTACATAGTAAATGAACTCTACTAAGGATTGGAGAAGAAATACTTCTCCAAGGCTGAAGACCCTGGAACTAAGAAGTTTATCATGAGTAGTCTTTCTTTGAAAAATGAATGTCTGAGTACAGTGTTTTCCTTGCCCTTCTAGTCCAACTATACAGCTAACATGCATTTTATAATGGTACGGAGCAAAAGAAGTTACATTTTCTGTTCATGAATTCAAATTGGGTTATGAAATTGAAATTTTTGCCCCAGGTGATCCCGACAAAAAAGCAGAAGGACCAAAACAAAAATGTAGTGAATAATAAAGATGGATGTGCTGGTGATTTCTCCTTTCAGAAAAGGATGGACAACAGTTGGCATCACTTAGGGAACAAGTGGAAGATCTACAGAGAAAACTTTCAGAAGAAGAGGAACTTCTGAAATCAATGGAACTTTCAAAGAAGGAGATGGTATCCATCCATAATAAACTTAAAAACGAGGATGCAGAAAAGGATTGTTTGAATATGTCCAGTCAACTACAGCTCTCTTATACAAAGGTATACATTTGATGCTATAGTGATCCTCCTTCCCTCAGCCCAAAGAGTAAAAGGGAAGGGAAAGTAGATGCAAACTGCAAACACGTATTTTCTCTTTAAAAATTTAAATGATCAGAAAACAGTTGTATTTCTTGATTATTCTTTTGATGACTATTGGAGTTCCATCTAATTTTACATGCCTTATAGGCTATTTAGCCCCTATTTGACTATCTTTATTTCTCATACTCATTTTTAACCACACATTCACACATTGAAATATTTTGCATGTAAACCTATAACCTTTCCCCAGTTTTCAATCATACATTCTCAAAAAATTACTATTCAAAACATCATTTTCCCCCAATTTCTCTTTATAATGGCCATCAAACATGGGCTTAGTTTCAAATAAATACCCTCACTCTTGGAATTTTGGTGCTTAATTGGGGAACATTTTTGTTTCGTTCATTGTTTTGATGGAGTATAATTTGCAACATGTGCACTTTTATGCCTTTTTTAAGTCATGGGTTTTGGACTATTTAACTATTTATTTTGAGACATTCTATCGAATGATTTTCTTACCACAATTATTAGGTTTATGTTAGGAAGTTTCCAATTTTATTGCTTAGGTAACTTTCCATTTTACCAGTTTGTTTATTTTCGAAATTAAAAATCTTACTTTCTATCAAAATAAGTAACTTATATCCAACCTTTACCACAAAAAAGTTGTTAATTTTGAAACTTATGTACTTATAAGTCAACTTTTGAAGCTTAGGCAAACATATCTCTCAATTAGGATGTTACTCTCCTTTTATCTCTATGAATTTATCTCATATTTTTGTTACTTGCATATTTTTCCACAGACTTCTAACAAAAAAGTGGAGAAGCTTCAAGAAGATGTAGAAATGGTGCAAGGAGATATTTCATCAATGATGCTATTAATTCAAGGCTTGACAAAGAGTGATGCCCATTCTGCTGCAGACTATCCTCTAGATGAGAATCGAAACTTAGTAAGTTATTGATCACTCAGATACTGTTTTGACAACCATTATTGTAGAAAAAAGAGTCTTGAGTAGTGATTTTAGGAGAATGCGTGGTTAAAAAGTAAGTAAAATTGTTTGTTAGGGGTTTCAAAGTGATTATTTTGAGCACTTACTTAGTGAGTCAGTCTATATTTACTCAAGTAGAATCCTTTGTGGTTTCTCTTATAATTTGTGTTTTGAGGTAAATGGAATTAAGATTTGAACTTTGTGGAGGTATAAAGCTATTTATGTAACTCTCTCTCTCTCCATGCCTTTAATTTATGGTAACTTTATTGTTTTAATCTTGAAGTCTCGTCAAAGAAAATAACAAATCTTAAAAGTAAATTAGTGCAATTCGTTGCGCTTGTGCCCAAGTTTCATCTTGTTTTTCTTCTGCGCCGATTGAGGTGATTTTGTATGAGATTGCTTAATTGTTTTGGGGTTTGAGTAGTGGTCCTTACCGTTATGTCCCTCGCAATGGGAAAAGAGTGCCTTGTGAGCTCGCTGCTCATGCTTGTATGGCTGTGGAGTCAGTTTTTTTTTTTTTTTGTTTCTGTCCTTTCTGTCATCTGCTGTTTGCAGTGATCTAACTCAACGGGATTATCTGGTTTTGATTCCAAAAAAAATTAAGGGGTGAATTAAATGAATATTAGATCTTTAATGCTAGCCTCATCTCTATACTCAATTCTAAGGGCGCTGCAGAGTGAAAAAAAAAATTGTTATTGAATTTCGTTACAGTGAATACTTTTTGCTATTGAGTTTCCTTGAAGAGATGCTCATCTTGATCAAACGTCGTCTCATTCTATATGCTAGCATGGTTTGCATAGAATATGATTTTGATTTTGAACCACTTTATCTTAAACTACTTTAAGCTGAGTTGACAAACTCATTTATTTAAATTAAGTCTTCAACACATCTATCTTCTCACGTGCATGTCATATTCATTTTTTCATCAATAGCATGCACAATTTCATAAATTGGTGGTGCGATATTTGAACTGATGAGTTCTGTTCTCATATCATGTCGAGCTTTCAAAGATTTAGTTATGTTTTCTACCGTTCGTTTAATAATTTTTCTCGATAACACTTAATTGAAAGCTCAACCCAATCTTGCAACTCGCTCATGGGTCTCATAGTTGCAGTGCATCATATTCCAAAAAGTCTAAAACACAGTTTGTAAAAAAGTTAGTTTTAAATAAGCTTTAGCCGAACTAAATTGACAGGTATTGAAACTACGTACTACATGCAGATAGAAACTCTCTTAGGGACCTCTGGTATAGTTTCCAGAAGTCAAGTCTCCCCAAAGAATAACATAGATAGTGCAGAGTCAGTTCGATCCTGGCATCTTGATTTCTCCGGTAACTTTCAAAATCTGCAACAGTGACGAAGCAGATTTCGACTCTTGTGTTTGCCTTGTGATTTTGGCATTTGCATAGGGCTGCCTATCCATTCCCATCCCAACCTACATGCAATAAAAACCTGGCTATCATTAGCAAAAGTTCTAGAATTCGTGGTAAAATGAATACATGTTTTCACACGTACACTGGGAAGGCAAAAGAACCCATGCTACTATTGGATTTGTTAGAATCACACGATTCAAGAGAGTCGGTTTTGGTACCCTCTTCGACACCATTAATCTCTTTGATCTCATCAGGCTGCAATTCACTTTCCATGTCAATAATCCGTTTGTCGTCAACTTGCTTTGTTTTCTCAAATCACATACAAAACACATAGGTTCGTGTGAACGTGATAGGAAGGTGAAAGATATAAATTAAAAAAGAAAAATACGAAGTATTTGTTTATTGTAACTTCCAATGCTATGCAATCCTCTGTATCTAACATGCCAGACGAGACCTAAAGATTGAGGGGCACTTCACCTTTGCAATGTCTTCCTCAGTTGTTTGATGATTATCTTTTTCAGCTTTATTCACCGTATCCCGTTTACTTCTACAGACAGAAGATTCTTCAATATCCTCACCATAATCAAGCTGTTTTTCAAGAAGATAAGTGGGAAAGTTGAAATCAAGTTATTTTTGCAATTTGAGGGAAGTTTATACTGGAAAAAGGCTACATATGATAGAAAATTAGAGCTTTAACTAGCCGTTTTATCGCTAACCTTTCGATTAATGCGCCTTGAACTTGTACTGTTAGCATTTTGAACCTCATCAGATTCTTCCGAGTGTCCATCATTTACGATGTGGATTCCTCCATCTTCGCGAAAAAAGAAGACGATATAATCCTCTTCTGCAAACCTCGGCCAGCTCGAATCTGCATTTCCCTCTTCATTTTCCTGCGAATTAGTACTACTGTATCTTGTGGAACTTTGAACTGAAATACCTTCTTGATGGCACATTTCAACTTTCGACATTTTTCTCTTCACCTTGTGGCATCTACGGGAGCCGTTCGGGGTGATAACTACGCCTCCATTTGGAATTTGAGATAGCGTGGAACAAAACTTTCTGGGTTCTTCATCTAAAATAGAACACAATGATCCATGGTTTACAATTTCTTTTATTTAAACTAGAAAGGGCGAAAATCCAAAGTGCACGTCTGATATGTACTAGCCTTTTTTTTTCCTTAATACTTTAGAATACTGAAGTCTTAGAACATGACAACATACACAAGATGCCATTGGGAAGATCATGAATAAATAAGATTACCTACAGGAAACCGGCATGAGTAAAAACACGATGCTATATCTTTTAGACTCCAACGAACGATTCTCATCATTGCATATGGTGAGCTCATCCTTAAACCCTTTACCTAGTTCAACAGTTTCATATGCTCAGCGTTTTCGTTGGCGGCAGTGGTGGCAGAGGTGGTGGTGGCGGTTGTTGAGAGTGCCAACTGAAAGAGAGAAATGTAGGATTTAAATTTGAATTTGAATTTGAGGCATGGAAATGGGAGTTACATTGTTTTGAGTCAGTTAAGATTTCTCAACATGGTAATGGGAGTAAAATGTGGAGATATACAAGCCAATATTATTATCAATAATAACGTTAACTTACCAATTCAAATTAATTTTCCTATTCTCTATGCAATTTAGTGAACAAGAAAGTAAAATGAAACTGTCCTCAATACTGTCTCGTGTTGTCTAAAAATATGAAAGAATGAAGCCAACACGAATTGAGAGAGACTTGAAACAATTATACTACAATTTGTAGAAGAGCAGAATCTCATCAGCCAAAAATGAAATCCCCTACAACTTTTACAGTTTTACCTGATACATGTTTACTTTCTAGTGTGTAAAAAGAATTCTCCTCCCAAGAGTAAATAAATAAAAAGCGGAAATACAGGGCCAAAAACCCTCATAAATGTCGAAGATTTCTACTTCTAACACTATGGTAATGCAATTATAGTTCTAATCATATGTATTCACTTGTGAAACAATCCTGCAGATATTGGTGAGTCTGATCCATATAATGTTCCCATAGAGCCTTATACCTGCCTATTCCCAACTTTAGCCACGGCTTCATGTTTCCATTAAAATGAATTACAGCTGCAGTCTCTATCAGACGGTTATCGATGTTCAGATCGTAACCTAATCCTAAGACGTGCCATCTCCGATCAAGTGGCTCTGTCAATCCATAAAAAGCTAAAAATCCAGGAGGAAGAGTACCAAGCTTCCATAGTGATCCGTCAGCATTTTGTTCCTGCCAATAATGATAACGCGAGGTGACATTTTCCTTTCTCCAAGCAATCAGATCAAAAACATTCATCCCAAATGCCCATCCACATGCCTGAGGATCAAATTTGGTGCTGATAATTGGGTTTGAAAAATTGAGATACTTGTAAAACCGGTGAAAGGATTCGAGACAAGTTTCAACTGCCCCATTCACATTTCCATGCAAATCCAATGAAAACAGTGGGGTCAAATCCTTCTGAACGACAACATCATCATCAAGAAAAACTACCTTCTCGAGCTGGGGATAGATCTCCTGGATGTAAAATCGCAGATGATTCAACAGAGAGACGTACTTAGGATTATGTAACTTCGATTCAAGACTCGTATCCTTCGACCCCTCAAAGTAGGATTTCCGTAAATATTCATCATTTTTCTGTTTTAAAACTGGAGAGTAAGATGCATTCAACCAAGTGAAATCTTCAATATTTTGGACTTCTATTGTAGCCCCTTTGAAATCGTTATCAAGGAACCAAGCCTGCATTGCCCCGTATTTCACTCCATTTGTTACAATGTGGAATACAAGCTGCTTTGGATGATCAGCATTAGAAACAGTAGAATTCACAACAACTGAAACAGCCAGAAGGTTATCTGAAAATAAGCAGAAATGGTAAAGATTATTATCGACTAGCCGGGGAGAGTTCCTCCTCTCATCTGCAAGTTTCTGTAGTGACTTTTTCTCCAGCCAATTGGCAGTGAGTTTAATGTCAATACACTGAAGGTTCTTTGGTACTGATTCTGCAGCCAATTGTCCGAATACCGTACTCTGAACGGTCGCTGCATTTGCACGTTCTTCAAGGGCTTGAATATGGGATTTCATTGTAATCATAGTGGTTGCAATGTCATAATGAGCATCTTGCGCCTTAAAAATGAGGGATGAGAAACTTTTAATGATAGGTAAGGCTTCATCCAATGATACAGGCTCGTTCTTCATTGCCGCCTTTGAAAGAAGGGATTGACAACTTCTTATTTTTGAACTAAGCTCCCAAGCAAGATGAAAATTGCTATGCTCCTTTGCAATGATCACATAAGCTTTGGCAAGGGTCATTTGCTCTGCTAATTGTCTGGCATATGATCGAACACTTAATAATTCTTCAGTGAAATTTAAATGCCTGTGAATAACCCTTTCATTTTTGGTATTCATATCCTGGCAAAGAGAGGACTAAGTTATATAATGATAAACAATCAAAACTAGTAAAAAATCATCAGACATGTTATATAAAATTATATGAAACCGTGTCTTCTAATGCTTAAAGCATCATGAAGAGTAATCACAATAACAAGGAAATGGATACACAGAGCTACATACATTGCACATTGAAGTACTGTTTAAATACTTTTGATTATATTAACGCTAAATTATATTTTGAGAATAGTATGACAGAGATATTATCACCAAAGAAATTGATGGTATGATAATGACATTTAAATAAATCATAATTCTTGGTATTCTTCTCATGGCAAAGAGATTTTATTGCAAAGTCAACGTCACCAATAAGGGAAAATTGTCAAGAAACTGTTCAGACTCAGCATTGGAAGAGCTTCACAGAAAATCTGCTGCCTTCAAAGGCATCTTCAATGCATGATCCATGGAAAATCTTTTCAGTTTTAACTACTTCAGCGTCAAAATTTACCAGATTCTCTATTCCAGCGTAGTCCATTTTTTTTGTTGGTTAACCCAGGAAAATATTCAGGTGACCATTCTTCTAAATGGGTTAATCCAGCCTTAGAAGCTTGGTTACAAAAATCTCCATCAACTTTGTTCAGATGGGAATCTGACTAGAGAAACTTCAATTTTCTTCAATGTTGAAAGACATCAGCTTTGATGCATTCTTTTGATAGAGTGGTCCTGAATATACTGCCCAAGTTGAAAATGAATATACTTATCCTGTTCTAAAGCTGCAACCCACCATTTATAAAGCTTAGGCATCTCAAATAGAATTTGCTCTAATGATACTTGGTCTGCATCTTCTATGATGTAGAACGTCCTTCATAGTAATCAGCATCTTTATATCACCTTCGGCCTCGGTAAATAACCTTAGTTTCATAAGAAACTTCAATAACTTCGCTTTGGAACAGTAGTTAATCATCTAGACAAGATTTAGTCCAATCAGATGAAGGATGAATTGGTAATTTAATATCCTTTCCAAGCGATGAAGTGTCAATGAAGCAAAGCAAAAGAAAAATCAATTTTCTGTCTTCACCCAGGTGAATATAATGTAGCCAGCTAAACGGGAAGAATCTTGCTTCTGTGTCTTACAAGGCTTCTCTCTTTTGTATGCCCAAAAAAAAGACTGATAGGTTACTCGTTGGATGGCTTAAGTAGTGTAGGGGTAACATGGGAATTTAGTAGAATGAATTTTACAGGATTCTCAGTATAAATAGGGGAGGGTAGTTTCATTTTACTTTAGGCAGAAACGGATGGTCAAATTTGGGAGAGAACCTCTCGAACACAATCCACTGTAATTTCTTTCAGTTATTGAGTATATATATACACAAAAATAGAATATAAATCAGGTCCCTAAGACAACCCATAATATCTATTGTATTTCATTACTATAATAGCAGCCATATCCAACTTCTGAATGACAAGAAAAATCAAGGTTAAAAAAGTCAGTTCTATAGTGATAGACCTCCATGCTTTTATGATACTGAGGTGTAGAACTATCAAAGGAAAAAATGCCCATAAGATGATTGTAGCGGAAATGATAATGCTATAATGAATGTAGTCATAATAAAATTGATGACATAAGAAATTAGCATACAGCCAGAGTGGCGTAAATTGAGAATAAATTGAGGGAATAATGACTTAGGTCGTTGTAATATGTTTTTGCGTAGACCTTAGATGTCCTGGTCATAAGATTGACGTGATCTTAGTAACACATATCAAACAAGAGAGGAGTAGACCAAAAATAACATGGCATGTGGTAGTTGCTAAGAATCTAGATGATCTAGATCTTCTCATAAATCTAGCATTAAACTGAACGTAGTGGCGGAAAGGATTCATGTATCCGACCATATATTTATTCGGGAAATACGTTTAGTTCCTTGTTCAATTTTGCTGATACTGACAAGGGCACCTCTTAGAAGAAACTAACACTTCATTTCCATTTCAAGAAGCTTAAATAATAAACTCAATAAATTTACTCCAGCAAATTCTTTGGCCCCTATTTATCTTATGAAACTCCTACAAATGTACTTCATTTTACCGCATATGAAACTCCTACAAATGTACTTCATTTTACCGCACGAAGCAAAATTTATAAAACTTCATATTCAAGTCAAAACCAGCAGCAACGTGTCACCTTACCAGTTTTTCATTCAAGAATATTCAATTCCATCTACAAAGTGAAGATGTAGAAATGCTTCTGCTCCAGGACGACACAGTCTTATATGCTTATGTATTGCAGTAGAAGTTCTGTGCAACACCTGAAGCATTGCCAGCCCTGATTTTGTATGACACCTAAAGCATCACCACCCCTAATTTATTTAGCACCTGAAGCATTGCCGAACCAAAACTTACATAACATGTGACAGTTCGATAAGATTTCATTCTGGAATAAAAATCCATGTTTTGATTTATTTCCATCTTTTCCAAGACCGGAATAAGGGATCATTGTATACATATTGATTCTTGGACCTTGGACCTTGGACAACAAAGACCTAGAACAATATTGGAACGAATGGTTTCACCGACCTTGTTCACGAAGTCCATTTTAAACCTTGAAGAATAAGTAAACATTGAAACTCACTATTAGTCAGAGCTACCTTCATGATCATGATTATTACCCTCCAGACCACACAACAACATCAAACTTCATTGATATGTTGTTGAGTTCTTGACCCAAACAATCATTGATATGTCTACTTCCAGAAACCTCCAGACCACACAACAACATCAAACTTCATGAATCAATAACAGATTTGCATCAACTACATCTAACACGTAATGTGAAAAGTGAGGCTACGTTCTTGCTAAGCTTGACAGTGGCTTTTATTAATCCCTAGAATAGAAGCAAGAAAAAACAACGGTACCTATTACTAGAAACATCACACAGGACCTGTAAAGATAATTATCAAAAAATAAACTTCGTAGATCATCAATATATTGTTACAATCCAAAACAACGGAAAAAAGGTTAATGCAGCATCAGGAAACTAGAAAAAGTTCTCTGGAACTTTATTTTATATTTTTATGTTGGAATTGAAGAAGGAAAAGATTTCTACTTAATCAAACAGGTTAAACATTCCACTCAAACTGGCAATAATATATAAACAATCCAGGCAACATTAAAGGAAATAATTTCTGCTCAATACTTACTAAAACAGGCTGCTCCACAAGATCCTTCTGGTGCTGATTATGATGAAGAACAAATAAAGCAAAACCTGCAACTGAAAATATCACAAGAAGCCCCCAGATCCAATATGACAACCTCCTTCGAACCGGGCGCCGGTAATCGGCCGCCACAACAAAAGAATATAGTCTTTTACCTCAATTCAAGATTTTGTGATGACCCACCATTCAATTCACACTCAAAATCAAGAATTGGAAGGAAACTCCATACATGAGATCTGATCAAGAAAGCCAATTAAAAACAGGGGTGCCTCCCGATATAGACCTATGCAACACAAAATTCAATATGAAATTGACCGATATATCAAAATTGTAAGGTAATATTCTACGCAATCTGTCGATTTGAGGTGAAACTTAGATCGGTTTTGAACGTAAAAAACCTACACGCACTGACGAAGTGTCAGGTTTTCGTGGGAAGAGGGAAAAATGTGAGTGAGTTCTCTTTGTTCATTGAGAAGGGAGCAGTTTGGGCAAATCTAATAAAGGAGTAGGACCTGCACATGAAGAGCATGTGCCAAGTGATTACATCTACGAAGTACAAATCACAGTTATCTTCTTGGTTAAAATCATTTTTACCTCGTCAATCAAAGCTGATTCTAGGTGATTTAAGCAGCAATCGCGTAAAACGATTAGCCTGGTACAAAACTAAATTCTTCTTCGTCTAAGCTTCAAAATTTTACTTACAAGCAAGACAAAATTGGAGTATTAGTAATTGAGTGACGATTAAGTAGAGCAATTTGATGTCTCGAAATCCGTCCCCTTAAATTTTTAAAAGTTAATTTTGCTAAGAAGCTTAAATAACAAAATAAAACAAAGAAATAAAAAGGAAACTGGGGGACACAGAAAAATCAAATGGAGTGCTAAGAGCTCTACACAAATTTAGCTTTCTATGATAGCCGAAAGATAGCGTTCAAAGAAGAACTAAAAAGATTAATGATCTTAACGTTTTTCTTTCATTTGCATTAGCAACTAAGGGTTCGTTTGATTGCAAAGGTGAAAAATTAGTGGAAGAAAATATTTTACATGGTATTGAATTGCCTAAAAATTGTTTTATTGCGAATTTTAATTAATTGTGTTTGATTGGTATAATTTTTCACCTGAAAAATATTGAAAGTTTTGTTCCGTTTGATTTCATTTTTTATGGAAATTGTCAATGAAAGTAATAATTTTTTCTATCAACAAGTTTAAAATTTGTTCCAATTGCAAAAAAATTTAAAAAAAATTAACAAACCGAATAACATTTGTTTGACTTTGTTTTACATGAAAATTGTCCATTAAAGGAAAAATTATTTTTTACCATTGTTGATAGAATTTTTTCCAATTGCAAAAAAAAAAAAGGCCTAAAAATCTGAAAAATGAATTCCAACCAAAACAACAAGAAAATGTTTTCCGGTTGAAAATTTGGAAAAAAAAAATTTCGGGAAAAATTTTGCCATCAAACAAGTGCAAATGTTTAAAAATGGGAAAAACTTTCCATGAAAAATCATGACACTATCAAACGGAGCCTAATAGTTGCGATGGCTATTGAGGTGCAATGACATGTTGAAGTTTCTAATTTATTTTTAATATCTTTGAGTATGTTTGTTTGTAGTACGAGAAAAAACCCCATATTTTAAGGATGTCAACGAGCCAAAACTTTTTGGTCAACCTCGGCTCGAAAAAAAATATTTCGAACTTTTTTTGGTTCGAGAGCAAAATCTCGACCAAAAAAATTAGACTCGATTCGAGCTTTTGATTCGGGAATTAGTGAGTCAGCCGCTCGAATTTATTTTTTTTAAATTTATGACAATTTTAAATTTTTTTCAATTTAATACGTATTATAAATAATTACTAAATATTAACATATAAAAAATTTAAAGTTCAAATTAAAAGATATAACAATAAAAAAAAAAGAAGTGGCAATCAAGTTTTTTTATTTTTTAGGCCGGGGCTCAGACTTTTTCTGAACCGAACCCGAGCCACCCGAACTATTTTGCCATCCCTACCCCCTATTTTAACTAACTAAGCTAACAACAAATAATTAAGAAACTAGTAGATATAAAGCATATTACATTGTGATTTACAATATACAGTACAATATTAAATTACAGTACAATTTATTACCCATGCAGTATTTTAAAAGCGCTGAAATAAATAATCTCGACTATCACTTTATTATCAGGTTGTCGAGATAAACACTCCTTACAAGTCGCACTAATAGCTGTCAACCATAGGAAGCATGATTATGGATAAATATGTACACAAGTTCTAGTACTTTGATTGTGCTTAAATGTAATTCAAAAGTTGCTTTTTCGAAAGTGTATATGTAGAGACGTATATACTTTCAGAAAAGTAACTTTTAAGTACAACTAAACATGCTCTTATCCCCTGTTGGATTCATGCATATGTTGGAGCATCCATGGAGGTATTACTGCATTAGATGATTGAATCTGGCCTTCAACTTCTCCATGGTCACCTGCAATTCTTGGTAAATTAATTTCAATGTCTTCTGCAGTGACATGTTCAATTCTCGTGTACTAATCAAATAAGCAAATATTAATGCGTGTATAATTATAAGTAGTTATTTTAATATATAATTGTGTATAACGCCCCATAAAAAGGTCATTCTCTTGTACTTTATACATGCAAATCTCTCTCTCCCCACATATGTATTCTCAACTAGCTAGTACTAATGCTGCTTTGAACATAATGTTATTGCTATATGAAACTAACAGGCAGTTAATTAATGCTTTTTTACTGCATTAATATTTTTACCAGATGAACTCAAGTTTTTAACAATTTCTTAAAAATTAAGACAACTTTATTGATGTAAAATTATCTTTCCTAAACACTTACACATTCACCATGTGTAGCTATGCTTAGAAATAAGTAAAAGTTAAGTAAATTTTTGTTTGCAAACGTGCTCTTAGATATGTTACTTTTTAAGTAAAAAAAAGTTACTTATTTTGAAAGTAACTCGTTCCAATATGTCAATGCACACGTATAAAAAGAGAATTTACCCGAACTCAAAGGCTGCGGAACAGGAGAAGAAATGTTGATGTCATGATTTTCTTGTTCCAGTTGAGAAATGTTGATGTTATGATTTTCTTGTTCCAGTTGAGAAATGTTGATGTCATGATTTTCTTGTTCCAGTTGAGACTTTCGAGCTAATTCTTCCTCCTCTTTGATCTTCTTCACAAGTAAGGTGTTTTCATCTTGCAATGCCTTGTCCTTGTATGAAACAAGGGAATACAATATAATAACAACAAACAAAATACTTTTCTCTATAAATTCGAGGTCGGCTACACCAATTCATTTAAATCATTAAATATTTACAAGAAGATATAAAGTTAATTAGATCATTTATTACTATAAGACATGTTATTTTTGGTCAACGTACCTATTATACTCCAACGAGATCGTGTCTACATTACAGAGAATAGGTACAAGGTCATACCTTTTTCTTAAGCTCAGCAATTGATTCGTTCATGAGTTTATTCTGCATAAAACATTCTCTAATTTCAGTGGTTCCATTATTTCTACACCCATGTTTGGCTAAACTTAAGAAGTCTTATTAAAAGGAGATAAACATGCTTTAATAAAATAAATAATTGTTTAATTGATCAAAGTAAAAAATAAGTAATTTATTAACGAAAAGCAAGAGTTACTTTAAAAAAAATAACTCTTTTTACTCGAAAGTAAGAAAAAAGCAAATTTTCTATGTAGACAAAAGATTACTTAATTAAAAGTGATTTTACTCTTATTTTTATGCTTGACTTAGGTGGCTGCTTTGAAGTAAACTGTAAATTTGTACCTCGGAAGTCCTAGTGCGTTTAAGAGAGACAGTAAGCTGATGTTCCAAATTTTGCAGCTCTTTAAGGCTTAGGGCATTCAGGTTCTCACCCATGTAATGCCTGAAAAGGTCAAGGGAGTTATTGTAATATACATAATATAAAGCAAAATGTAAAATATCAGAATAACGGTTAGCCTGCTTGGGAGTTTTTTTTAATCGATTTCTGGTAGGAAAGTTTACGAGAGGTTGGAAAAAATAGTTCTTTTTCGTTTTAAGATTATTTCTAGTGTAGTTTGGAGCGTAATTCTCAACCCACCAAATCAGTGATTTTTTGTCGTTCTTCAAATTTTCTTCCAATTTATCATCTATAAAATAATTATTTCCGATCCTAGTATTTTGTTCAAAACCAGATTGTATTTAATTAGTTGGAAGTACTAATGGAGGAGAATCACAAGTTTTGGGGTTAAATTCAACAAATAAAAAGTTTGAGGACTAAATTTGACACTTTTGAAACTTACAGCAGTTCGATTATTAATGATCTGGGGATGATGAAGACTTGTTATGAATATTCAAATATGAAGACTAGAAGTATAAATCAGAAAAGACTCAAGCCGAACAAAGAGGAGAAGTCAATGACAGAGATGGAAAAAAGAGAAAACTTGGGGCCTACAGTCGTAAGCCATACGTAGCCACTGAAACTAAACATTCAGTTAGCAGTTTCGCAAAGCCTATTTTTTGGGCAGACGAAAATTGTTTCCTTGTTGGATTATTCTTCTATTTAGAAACTAATCAAGCCAGGAATTTTAACCTAATTCTTGCATTATAAATACATACATTCATCCAACAATTAAAGTGGTGGGGATTCAACACACACATTATATTCAAGCTAAGGAGGCTCCTCTTTATAGGTTACGAAGTTCATAATTTTTTCGAAAAAGAGAATTAAATAGGAAGCTTTTGATCTACAAAACATTTCCAAGCAATACTTTCATACTCCAATTGCTTGGATTGATGATTGTTAGAAATTTAAGGCTCGTTTGATTTGTCATTATGAAAAATTATTTTTTAAGATAGAAAACAAACAAATACGTTTTGTTTGAGTTTGGAAAAAATATTTTACGACATTTTATTCCATGAAATTTGATTGTTCAATAAAAGTATGTTAATAAATTATGTAAATATATTATTAAGTAATATATACATTTTAAAGTTGGTAAATTTTAGAATATTGCTACAAAAGTAAAATAAAAATAAATAAATAATAAATTGAGCTCAAAATATAGGAAATGAAAATAAGAATTAAGGCTTTGATTGAGAATATCTTTATCTTTGATCATTTAAATATTTTTTATGTAAATAAATAATCATTAAGAACTTTAAATGTTTTTATTTTTTTAGAAATTTTTATAATTTTATCATTTTTTCAGAGTTCATTTTTTTTAAGAATTTTAGCATTTTATAATTTCACATTTTATTTTTTTTCAAAACTTTTATTTTTTTAATTTTACATTTTTATGTGTTTGAGTTTTATATTTTATATTTCAATATTTTCAGTTTTTTAAATTTTATTTGAATAATATTCATTCTACCGCTTGGTTTGAATGTTTTTAAGAAATTTCATTGAACACGCTTAAAAAGTTACAAATGTGTGTTGAGTTTTATGTTAAAAATGCCAATTAATTGTAAACACGCAAATCAAATGCACCTGTACGCAAGTCAATAACGGTTAGCCAGCTTGGGAATTTATACATTACTATGCTTTACATGATACCTTTTACGTTATTGTAATTTAATGCATCTTTGCATGTTTGTACTTTTAATATTTATTTATTCAACTACATAAGAATCACTTCCTTTGATTCAGTACTAAATAAATTCATGCTTCTCATTAGTTAATTTAGTTATAAAGTTAGTAATTATATTTTTATTTACAAGTTAGTTTTGAAAGATATGTATATAATTATTTAGAATGTGTCATTAAAAGTTAAGGTTTATATGCAAAATTAATTTATTTAGAATGTGTCATTAAAAATGAGTTTGAAAGAAAAATGAAAGCCCGTTTAGTCTGTGTTTCAAACGCATTTGGTTTAAAATTTTGAAAAATTATTTGACATTTTATTTCAATAAATTTGTTTATTCAGTAAAAGTAGATGAGAGAGGAGCGAGTGAATCACCTGAAATATAAAAATTGTTCCTCCATAAAGAATGTTTCTTGTTTTTGAAGAAAAATATGATCATATGATCAAAAGTTGAAAAATATTTTACATGAAAAAATTTATCAAACACTCCAAAAGTATGAATTTGAATAAAAAATGACAATCTTACGAGTTATTTGATTGACTTTATTTTTCACGAAATATACAACTTTTTTTTTTTTTTTTACCAAAATTCATATTTTTAGAATATTTAACAAATTTTTTTCTACTTTTGGTCAGGTTAAACATATTATCTTCAAAAAATAAGTACCTTTTTGAGTCCGATCCAGAAGAAAATATGATTACATAACCAAAAGTCGAAAAATATTTTTCATGAAAAAAATTATCAATCAAACACCAAAAGTAAGAATTTGAATGAAAAATGACATTTTAGAATATATTTTATTGACTTTATTTTTTATGAAAAATATCATTTTTTCACCCAAATTCCTACTTTTAGGATGTTTGATTGACAATTTTTCCTATGAATTTTTTTTTTTTTTCAATTTTTGGTCATGTTAACATATTATCTTCAAAAAAATAAGTACGCATTTGAAATAGTAATTTTTTGAAAAATGTGCTGTTAAAAATAATGAGAATTTTTTATTTACCACTAAACATTATTTTATGGAAAAATGTGCAATTCAAAAAGAGAGTTGAAAAAAATGGGAGGATAAACAGGATAAGGAAAACATTTTTTATATTCTATGTAATTCTCTCTCTCATCTATCCACTCTCATTTACACACAAATAAAAAATGGACAAATATAATATTTTTTAATTTGAAAAATAAATTAATCACACATTTAATTAATAATTTCATACAAATAAGTTCTAAACAATTGAATTTTATTATTCTCTCCATGCAAATTTAATGATTACAATCAAACGCATTTTAAGAGTTTGAACTTTTTCTAAATTTTTCTAAATTTTATATTTTTATAATTTTGTGTTTTTATTTTTTTCTTAAAATCTTTATTTTTGCATTTTTGTCAAAAAAAAAAAAAAAGGACTCGAAGAAGTAGGGTTTAGGAATTGCAAAATAACTCTTATCAAACTCGATATCTGTGGACCCCACCCCGAACAGACGAGGACAAGTAGACTCTAAATGTTTGTTTTTATTTTTTTGAGTATTTTTATAATTTCACTGAAAACACTATAAATGTCAAAAATGAGTGGAGACTTGGAGTTGTGTTATAATTTAGTCTTAAAGTGTTGTTTGATGGATATTATTTTTGGAAGAATGTATTTTGAAATAGTAGATTGATTAAGAATGTGAGGTTGAAAAAAAAAAAAAGTTATTGATGTGATAAAAATATATTTTTTATTTAAGAATGTGTAGTTGAAAATGAGTAGAAGAATGAAAATGAAAATTTTAATGTGCGACAAACATGGGCTTATTTTCGAAAAAGCATTTGTAGAATACCATGTTACACACATTTTCAATGTTACGCAAAACTCAGAAATAGCTTGAAAACAACAAACTAAAAGAGTTTTTTGGATACTGTGCGACAAACATGGGCTTATAAGTTCAGTCTTATTTTTGAACATGCATTTTTAGAATAATACCATATTAAAACATATTTTCAGTTTTCTGCGAAATTGAAAATAGCTTGAAAACGATAAATTAAACGCACATTAAATTTTTAGATAATGGAGCTCAAACATAAAAAAATATACGATCAAAATTAAATATTGATTTTAGCTTCAATTTTTAGCCACTTTTAAAGCTTTATTTATCAAACAAGCACAAATTAAAACTGAGTAGAGATTAAGTGAGAGGCTCTGTTACCTTTGGTTTGTTTGCAAAACCTCCAATCTGGCCTTGAGCTTTGCATATTCTACCGTCAAACTTACCTGTCCATAAACTGATTACCAATTTCCAAATCCAAAAAAGGCAGAAAAAACAACTTTTTCTAATTAAAAAATTCAGTTTTAACCTCCAACCTGCGATTCAACGTTCGTCGCTGTGAGCTGTGTTTCGTCATACGAATATTTTTCATATCGTTCGAGTATCTTATCCATGCTGTAAAGAAACCAAGAATTCAATGGTCTTTCAGTAAACTATCTTTATATATAATATGTTTCAGTTAGTTTTTTTCATCCATTTTCTATTAGCCAAACTAATTTGATTTTAAATGAATTAATCAACTCTTACAGTATTCTATGGAATTTAATTCACTTTTATATTATATGGCTGATGATACAAACAACATTTTATTAACTAAAAATCAAGAATATTAATTCACCTTAATTCACCATAAATCCATCATTAACTACTATGTTGTGCTCGATCGACCCCTTGACAAATTTCTACACTCAATTTTTTGTACCAAAACAACCAGAATTGACTTCCAAGTAGGCTAAACCTTTTATCCACACAGTACAGGTGAAGGGTTGCAAAAACAAATAAGTACTTGCATGAAGCGAATCAAACTCTTGATTCGTTGCTCGATAGGACTGAACAGTACAAATATTATTAAAAAACAATTGACGGTCGTAAAAATAGAAAATTATGCACACAGAGTCAAATCCAGTTGAGTAAACGAGAAAAAGAACGAGAACGAGAACGAAATCGAGAAGAAAAGAGGGATACAGAGAGGTAGATACCAGGCATCAGTAGCATATTCATAGAGCTTCCCTCTGGTCGAAAAAACAATCAAACCCACATCTGCATCACAAAGAAGAGAAATCTCATGAGCTTTCTTCAGCAGCCCAGATCTCCTCTTCGAAAATGTCACATGCCGATTTATCTTCTTCTCTATTCTCTTCAATTCGACTCTTCCCCTTCCCATTATATATGACCGATTCTCTCTCTGTGTGTTCGATTAAGCAGAAGATTAGCTACATATAATGTTTAAACGCCAAGAAAGGGATTTCTATGACTATATATAGAAAAAGCTTTTCCAGATTTAGGTTAAAGAGTGGTATTTCAAAACCAGGGTATTTCGTGAAGAACGGTGTTGATCTGTGATTGGTTGAGGTTACGGCAGTAGAATAAAAAGTTGGATAGTGCTAAGCCACAAGTTGTAATAAAGTAGGGTTTTGTAAGCGTGTGAGTTGGGAATCAGGGGATGTTTCATTATTTTCATGCGTGTGACGACTGTATATATTGATATTTATAGTGCAGATATTTTGCACCAGTGCTTCAATATTATTGGTTCTTGAAATATTGTCTCTTTTGACTTTGTTTGAGTTCATCTAATGAGCCGTCATTAACTCCACCGATTGATACTATCCCTAAGCTAGTATTTAGTTTCGATTAAAATCTAATTAAAATTTCATATTCAAGTTAACAGTTAATTAATTTTAACTACATCTTATGAAATTCACAACTTTTTTACCACACATTTCATTAACTTTTATCAAAATCAACTAAAAATTTGATTTTTTGAATAGCAATTTTTGAGAAAATGTGTGTTTAAAAAATAAAAAATATATTTTGAGAAAGTACAGAAAATTTTGGACTTGTTCGGTAGATATTAAAATTGAAAAAATAACCGTTATTGTTGACTTTTATTAGACGAGTAGGATCCGTAACGACTATATTTTCAAATTTAATTGGATTTAATCCCTACTGAACATGAAATTTAATTTGTGAAAGTATGATTGATAACGAGTACATAAAAAAAAAAAGTTTTGAAGTAATGAGTATCAAAATGAGGCTAATTAGTACTACAATATCAATTTAAGTGATCTTAAGTCCATATTTGACAATCATTCTTTTAAAACTTTTTTTCTACATACTCATTTTTCCACCACATTTTCACACAATAAAATATTCTCTCACGTAAACTAAAAACTTTTTCCTAATTTTTAACTATACAACCCCCAAAAAATTACTATTCAAAAATTCATTCTTTCCAAAAAGGGCTAAAAATTTATTCTTCCCAAAAATGAATTGTCAAACAAAGGCTAATTTTATAAAAGTATTTCTTCTGGTTGGGCGAGCTTTCAGAAGAAGTTGATCTAATATTATTTCCTCTAAAAACACTTTCGATATAATGACACGTCAACCCAATTTTCCACATCATAAATCGTTATTTTATCCATATTAACAAATATTAAATGCTGTTAAATATGAGTAATGTTATTCATCATTATAATAATGAAACATTGGTAATGTAACAACTTTAGTGGAACAATAGGATGGTATAATTCAATCTTCAAGAGAGGGATGTGGATTGAATTGTCATATCTCATTATTCCATTTAAATTGTCATATCACCAATATCTCATCATTATAATAATAAATAGTATTATTCCAACATTAATTGAGAGACTCTTTTCCTTCCCCCTCTCTAATTACCAAATCTACATATCATAGAAATTTCTTTCTCGTACACTCACATGGCTTGAGGTGGCATTCCGGGGTCACAAACCACATAAAAAAAAATAAAAAATAAAAGAAAAACAAAAACCCACAACCATTATACACTTGTGAGATAAACAAGAAATAACGAGTAATAAACCACCAAAGAAATGAGATTACTTTCTCCATTTTTTTCCTGCAAAAATGACCTTTTAAGATTTCGAAATTCTTAAGACAGTCAAAATTGAATGAAATTAGTTTCATAGTCACCATTAGAATATAACATTTTACAAAAAAAAAAAAATTGGGTATCCAAATTTAGATGGCAAGATGTGGATCCCAAATGAAAATAAATGGCAGGCGCCTAAAAGATAAACGGCAGACTTCCAATTGGGTGTTGAAGACGGCAAATATGCCGATTCTTCAATTGCTTAATTGTTAAGGAATGAAGAAGAAGATTGAATCAAAATCGAATTAGAAATTCTTGTTTTTGGTAAGTAATGAACGAACGGTTACAATTTAGGTTCTAGTTCGATTTTACAAAAAAATATTTTTTCGAAACAATCTCTTAATTTTGTAGCTCTCTTTGTAATACGAACCATATTTTAACTTAACAAAGTTCAAACTATTACAACTAATATTTAATATTTAGCCATCATCTCTTTACATTAGTTACAAAAGTAATTTTTTATTTAAGAGATTTTTTTATTTTTTATTTTACTTAAAAAGAACTTTTTAGTTATAAAGTTAATCATTGTATTTAAGTTAGTTATTGTATTTTTATTTGCTAAGTAGTTTGAACAAAATATGAGTTGAAAATAATTATTTTAAATTGGGTAAAATTGGAAGAGAATTTAAAAAACAACCACAATCTACCGATTTGGTAGGTTGAGAAATAAGAGGAAAATTATACTAATTTTTAGACCACTCAAAATCATTGCCAAAAAAAATTAATAAAACTGATTTCCTCGACTTGGCATAAATGATCAAAATCGGTGAAAAAAACTCAAAAGCCGACCATAAAGGGTTGTTTGTTAAAGTTTTCATAAATTTTTTCAAAATTTTTTATAAAAGTGATGAAATGTGTATTTAAAAAGATAATATTGTGAATCTTATAAATGTGTGGTTAAAATTAATTATAAATTTTGATTTCAACTTTTTAGTCACTTTTATAAAGCTATATAAATATCAAAGGATAATTCTTGGCGGAACACCATTTTGTAACCCATTTTGTACCTGTAGCACAACCTAATATCAAAAAAAAAAAAAAACACAAGATATAGCTGAGGGAGCGGATAGAGAGAGGCTACGTTACCTTGGGTTTGTCTGCAAAATCTTCAATCTGGCCTTGGGCTTTGCATATTCGACGGTCAAACTTACCTGTCCAAAAATGAGCTGTTTCTTCATACGAATATATTTCGTATCGTTCGAGTATTATCCTCTCCATGCTGTAAAGAAATCAAGAACTTAATGGTCTTGCAGTAAATAATCTTTATACATTTTCTTCTAGTTGTTTACTAATTTGATTTTAAAAGAAATTTATTAAATCTTGCAATATTCTTTGAATTTAATTACTATGTTGTGCTAAAATAAATTTTGAATTCAAGCCTTCACCTCTTTTTCACACAGTAGAAGTGAAGGTTTGCAAAAGCAAATAACCAATTGCATGAAACAAAAAGTAGCCTCGATGTGTTAGATAGGATCGAACAATACATATTCTTATTAAAAAAGTCTTGACGGTCGTCAAAAGGAAAAATTAAACTTAAATCTTATCGCGTAAACGAGAACGAGAAGAGTGGCGTAGAGACGTAGGTACCAAGCATCAGTAGCATACTCATAGAGCTTACCTTTGGATGAAAACACAAATCAAACCCAAATCTGCACCACAAATAACAGAAATCTCATGTCACGTGTTGATTTATCTTCTTCTCTATTATCTTCCAACAGAACCCTTCCCCTCCCCGTAAAATATCTCCGTGTGTTTGTTTTGAAGTAGAAAAAATGCTATACACCAAGGAAAGGATTGGTATGAAAATGAAAAGTTTTTCTAAATTGGGTTTAACAGTGGTATTGCAAAACCAGGGTTGTTTGGTGAAGAACGGTGACGATCTCTGATGTATTGAGATTACTGTAGCAGAATAGAATGTTGGATAGAGTTGAGCGACAAGTTGTAATAAAGTAGGGTTTGTAAGCGTGTATGTGAGCGGTTCAACATATTCATAATATTTATAATGCAGATATTTTGTAAAAGTAGCTTCCGTATTATTGGTTGTTGAAGTGGCAAGTAATAGAGTGTATTCTTTTGGAATAATTAGAATAATAATGCTATTAAGCACAAATGATGTTATAATCATTTTAAGTGGTACTTAAGTGATATTAAATACTATACACAATTAAGGTCATATTTGGTACAGATTAAAATTTAAGTCAAAGTCAAATAATCAATATTAATCACATATTTCATGGGTCTCACAATTTTTCAACCACACATTTAAATTTTTTTTATCACATCGCAATCTACTAAAAATTTAATTTTAATCTCCAGCAAATACCCTCTAAATGAATCACATAACTTTACATTTAATTGAGTAAATCACATTATAACACTTAGACTGATGTTCTAACAATACTGGTGTTAGATAATTTTATTCTAATTAGAATTGCTCATTTACAAAGAATAATACTATTTATCATTATAATGATGGAACATCGATAATATAACATGGACGTGGAATAATGGAATTAAGCGGTACAATTTTTATTAGAGAAGGGAGGGGATAGAGAGAGAGGTGAGGATGATAGGTTCTCAATACTCTGTCATATGACGATGGTATTAACCTTTACACAAATACTACTGTCTACTTCATTGGATTTCATGTCTCATTTGTTGTCCTTAACTTATAGATGACTTTAAGTGACCTTAAATAAGAACTACAATCTAATGATGGCCAATTTGGTACGAGTTTTGAAAAGTCAAATGGAACTTTTAAGACCCAAAATTTGCATTTGGATTAGAGTGGCTAATTAAATGAAAGTGGTTCCTATAAAAGTACTTTCGAAAAAAGCACTATTAGCAATTATTTAGTTTTAAAATAAAAATTAAATTAGCTTCTTTTGAACCGTAAAATTGGAATGAAATTATTTTCTTAAGTCACATTAGAATATAACATTTTTACAAGAAAAAATGATTATCCAAATTTATATGGCAAGCGGTGGATCCCAAAAAGATAGAAAAAATAGCCGGCGCCCTAAAATGAAAGAGAGAGAGAGAGAGAAAAGTGGCAAGACATCGGATTGGGTGTTGAAGACGGCAAATATGGCAGACTTCAATTTGCTTCCTAATATTTAAGGAAGAGGATAATATTAGCAAGGAGATTGCATCGAAATCGAGTAAAGAGTTTTGGTTTTTGGTAAGTCAATGAAGTCTATCGGTTCCATTCAATCACAACAACGAATTGTTATAGTTCCAGTTCAATTCTAGTTCGATTTCGCAAAAATATTTCTTTTGAAATAATCTCTTATTTTTGTAGTTATCTTTGTAATACGAACTATATTTTAACTTATTTACCTCTCATAAATGAGTGAAAAGACTAACGAGGTTCAATTTGTTCAACCTCTCATATATGATCAAAATTAGTGAAAAAACTCCCACCTTAAAAAATAATGCTACATAAATAGCATCACTCGATCTGAAGGATTGTTTGATAAAGTTTGATAATATTTTTTGTAAATTTTGATAAAAGTAATGAAATATTTCATTAAAAAGATATATAAAAATTGTAGATAAAAAGAGAGGTTATATTACCTTTGGTTTGTTTGCAAAATCTTCAATCTGGCCTGGAGCTTTGCATTTTCTACTGTCAAACTTACCTGCCCAAAAACTGTTTTCCAATTTCCCAAAAAAAAAAAAATAAATAAATAAATAAAATCATTTTTCTAATTAAAATTCAGTTTTAATTTACCTGCGATTCAATGTTCGTTGCTGTGAGCTGTTTTTCTTCATACGATTATCTTTCATATCATTCGAGTATCCTCTCCATGCTGCAAAGAAATCAAGAATTTAATGGTCTTTAAGTAAATTATCTTTATATAATTTCAGTTAATTGTTTACTAATTTGATTTTAAAAGAATTTATTAACTCTTGCAATATTCTTTGAATTTAATTCATTTACAACCATCTCCATTCTCCTCATGTTATGTTGTTGGTAATACAAATAAAATGATTGAATATATAAATGTATATACAAACACATTATTCCAATATATATTACAATGTCAATTTTAATTTGTAATAAATTTCTTATAGGATCTAATAATTTTATGGGTCTAAAACGCCCTTAATTACTATGTTGTGCTCGATGGGTGTACTGACAATTTTTTGGACTTAATATTCGTAGCAAAATAACCTGAATGGCTTCAAGCCTTCACCGCCATTCACCTCTTTTTCACACAGTAGAAGTGAAGGTTTGCAAAAACAAACAAGTAACTGCATGAAACAAAAAATAACATCGATGTGTAACTCGATAGGGTCGAACTGTACAAATTATTATTTAATAGGGGTCCACGGTCGTAAAAACGAAAAATAAGCTCAGATCTTGTGAGTAAACGAGGAACGAAAACGAGAAGGAGAATAATGGTATAGAGACGTAGGTACCAGGCATACTCATAAAGCTTACCATTGGATGAAAACACTATCAAACCCAAATCTGGGTCGCAAAGAACAGAGATCTCATAAGCTGTCTTCAGCAGCCCAGATCTCCTCTTTGAAAATGTCACGTGTCGATTTATCTTTTTCTCTATTCTCTTCAACAGAAGAACTCCTCCCCTTCCCATTGTATATAACCGATTCTCTCTCCGTGTGTTCGTTTGAAGTAGAAAAAATGCTATTCACCAAGGAAAGGATTGGCATGAATGTGAGAAGTTTTTCAGATTTAGGTTTAGAGTGGTATTGGAAAACCAGGTTTGTATGGTGAAGAACGGTGTCGATCTGTGATGGGTTAAGGCCGCTGTAGCAGAATAGAGTGTTGGATAGAGTTGAGCCACAAGTTGAACAAATAAAGTAGGGTTTGTAAGCGTGTACGTTGGGTATCATTGGTGTTTCACCACTTTCATACGTGTGACGCGGCTTTACACTGATATTTATGGAGATATTTTGTATCAGGGCTTCCATACTATTGGTTGTTGAAGTGTAAGAAATTGATTGTATAACAGTGGAATAATTAGAATGATAATGTTATATAACACAAATGGTGTTACATTAATTTAATTAGCACTTAAATTATATTAAATGATTGATAAAATTAAATGAATCGCATAACTCCACTTTTAAGAACGTGTTCGATCGTGCTTAAAATTCAATTAAAATTGAAAATATAACCGTTAGTCTCACTCGTCTAATAAAAATCAACAATAATAACTAATTTTTCAATTTTAATTCGATTTTAATCTATACCGAACACGTCTTAATTAAGCTTATCACATTATGACATTTAGACTAGTGCTTTATAATATTATTCTAATTAGAATTGCTCATTTACACAAAAAAATAATGTCATTTATCATTATAATTATAATGATGGAATACCGACAATATGACGTGTGTTCAATAATGAGATTTAAGAATTCAATTTTTATGAGGCGGATGGGGAGGGGAGAGAGAAAGATGTGAAGACAATAGGCTTTTACATTACCGATGTCCATCATATGATAATAAATAGCATTATTCTTTACGAAAACCCAATTTTTGATATTTTCTATCAGTGCTCGACACCATTGGATTTCATGTCTCATTAGTTGTCCTTAACTTATTAAGGTACCAATTTAGATGACTTCAAGTGACCTTAAATAAGAGCTACAATCTAATGATGGGCCAAGTTGATATGAGTTTTGAAAAGTCAAATAGAACTTTTAAGATCCAAAATTTGCATTTGGATTCATTTGGGCTAATTTCATTAAAGTAGTTCATCTAGTTAAAAGATCTTTTAGAAGAAATTGGTATAAAAGTACTTTCGAAACAAAAAGCTCTATTAGAAATTATTTAGTTTTAAAATAAAAAAATTAAATTAGCTTCTTTTGAAAGTTCGTCTATGAGAAGGGAAAGCAAAAATAATGTAAAACAATTCCTGAATCACTTAATTTTGCAAAAAAGAACTTGTAAGCACAATCGAATATTTCGAAATTCTTGAACCATAAAATTTGAATGAAATTAATTTCAGTCACATTAGAATATTACATTTTACCAGAAAAAAAAAATGGGTATCCAAATTTAGATGGCAAGCTGTGCATCCCAAATGATAGAAAAAATGGCAGGCGCCCTAAAAAGAAAAATGGCAAGACATCAAATTGGGTGTTTAAGACGGCAAATATTATTATCAAGGAGATTGAATCGTTGCAAGAATCGAAATCGAATAAAAAGTTTTGGTTTTTGGTA
>CAIGRF010208780.1:43249-55248 GCA_903798235.1 Fraxinus ornus
TCATTCTCATTCTTCTACTCATTTTCAACCACACATTCTTCAATAAAATAATATTTTCCATCACATCAATAACTTTTCCTTTTTTTTCAACCACACATTCTCCATCAATCTACTATTCCAAAATTCATTCTTCCAAAATAATATCTATCAAACACACTCTAAATCCTTAAAACTCTGGTAGATGAGTAGACAAGCATTTGCATAGTCAACTCGATGCGACATGGTTCATTTATAGATCATGTTTAGATCAAGTAATCATCACATAACATATATACAACGTGGTTAGCAGGCTCTTTTTAAGTGTTTCTATCGAGCTACTTCAAAATATGGCTTTTTGTGAACTACGTGTTGACAATAGAAATCTGATTAACAAATCATACTTACCTATTTAAGATTTTCACTTCCTAAACTCACTAATTTTGATGTTCAAACTAGAACAAGGAAAATAGCTTGACATGGAGATATTTGAATCGTAGGCATTTCTTTTCAAATGAGGGATTATTTATAGATTTTCCTCAAAATCTCGGAACAAATGTTCAAACCAGAGCAAGAAAGAAAATAGCTATTTGAGATGAAGATATTTGAATTGCGTGCATTTCTATTCAAATGAGGGGTTATTTATAGATTTTCCTCCAAGTATATGGGCAATCTAGTCATCTTAGAATGACAACTCTTCATTGGTTTACTAGTAATTGATTCCATTACAAGCGTCATGTTTTATGTACATATTAAAAGCCTATGGCTAACTTGGTCGATGAAACAATTTGCGTTTATTTTACACGAACCTTTATGCTTTCATTAACTTTTGCATATTGCTATATGCTTCACACTTCACAGGGGAATTTGATAAGGCTCACAGAGACACGGAGCGAGTTTTTTTTTTTTTTTTTTGGGAGGGGTTAACAACTAGTCCACGAATTCTAATTTTAATATTCATATTAAATCTAGGATTTGTTATTTCTTTTGTTGCATTTGCGGACCTGTTTTGCTCGAACCGAGCCCGAGCTTTCAGTTTCAGCTCGGCTCGTTGACATTGCTAGTCACACAATGTCGGCACGGTCGCCGGCACCCCATCCAAACAAGTTCAATCTTTTCCCAACCAAAATCCTCTCCACCTGTGTATATTCAAGAAAACCCAAACCCAAACCAAAAATGCCACGCACACAAATTACAAAGAAATTATACCTGACCACCATTAATGACGAGCTCCACAGAAATGTTGAATCCCCATTAACAATCCCATTTACTTTAACTGATTTAGGAGATAATGCAGCATTAGCCGAATCCCCACTAGCTGAACATTGAAATCCAGATCTAGAATGACATTTCTTGTTCACATTCAAAGCAAAATGGGGTGATGCCCAGAAAATTTTCACAATCGAAGCCATCGAAATCCCACCCATTGGCTTCAAAATTTCCAAATTCAAAAATTATATATAGAAACAGAAAAGGCTTCAAGCCACAAAAGAATAAAAATTGTGTCCCAAAAGAGCATCATTAATGGCGAATACCTACTCCCATTTGCTTATGACGATTCATGGCTTGCACTGAATTGGATTATTTCTCACTTTTGGCATGAAGCATGGCTTAATAATTATGCTGATTTTGGAATAGTCTATTTAGGTGGAGATAGTGTCGGAGCCCAAGTCCACAACTGGTTTTTGAATTAGAGGTGGGATTGGGATGGGGATGGGAGTGGGTTCTGGTTTTTTGTTTTATGGTGCGGATGGGGTGGAGTGCGGTGGTTTTTTTATTTTAATTATTTTATTATATAAAATGTAAAAGTACCATTTTATCCTTTAAAAAATTAGTCAAAATTATGGTCAACATCAATTTTCTGATCAACTAACAATCAAACTAACAGTTTTTTTGTTAAATTGGACTCTCGGTGCGAGTTTTTTTAAAGATTTGATACATTGGATTGCACAAATGAAATGTTCGGACAAAAGTCTGCAACTAAATGAAATATTTGATACCGCGGCTACAATTTTTCCTAATTTTAATTAAACATATATGCCGATCATAGAAAATAATATCCTAACATTCATAACTCTCTACCACTATTTAATTACAAGTGTATTATATAATAATACTCCTAAAATACTAGAAATTCTCTCCGAAACTATTCAGATAATTTTATTCAATATAAGGATCATATTATCAAGGAATTATTCAAAATAGAGTCTGTTAGCCCGAAATTATAGTTTATGAGATTTTGCTTGCCATATGTTGACTTGACATCTAAATATTTTGAGACAGATTTATGTTAATATTATCAAATGGTGTATTTGAACCACATTATTTTGGGAGAATGTGTTCTGTAATAGTAAATTGATTGATAGAAAATGTGTGGTTGAAAAAGAATTAAAAATTATTGATATGATGAAAAATATTATTTTATTTAAAAATGTGTGGCTGAAAATAAGTAAAAGATTTTTTACTATGTCATTATTGTTTAGTTAATCATATTAAAGACGTACAATTATGACACTTTAGTTAATCATCTTTGTTTTGATTTTATCAATTATGGTTCACTATTTTTCCTCATTTTTTTTTTTCACTTAACTTTTCTTTTGTTCACATTGTTATTTTTCCTTTTTTTTTTTTAAAGAAATATATTGGAAATTGACAAATAATAATTATCAACACTAAATTATTGTACTGAGAGTCGATAACTATTAATTTGCTTTTTGAAGAGTTTAATATGATACAAACAAATGCAGACATCTCATGTGCCCATCTTACATTTCATGAAATAATTGACAGTGGTTCCAAAAAAAAAAAAAAAATTATATTTTATAAATTTTTAATCAATAAAATAACTAATAATCTGTTTGAAGAATATTGATTTGGACATATTCTACAAGATTCATATCTGCACAAGAATATATGTCGAATTATTTACTTGATTTGGAACCAAAAATGCCTTCAATCAAAATGTCTTGATGAACCATGACTAAGAGATAGTATTCGCATGGTGCAAGGTTAACTAAATCCGGTGTCAAAACCTTAATCCGGTACGAGGATTTTCCCACGATTGTCACATTCTTGAAGAGCACAAGTAGCCGTTGGTTAATTGCAAATGAGTGTGTCGTAAATGAGTGTGCAGCCATAGTTACTATGACGAGATCTTTATTTAGCATGCCTGAAATAGTGAATTGAACAATGAGTAATTGTCGATGCCCAATTGTGTTCCTTGTAAGGGGTGAAACTATTTGTGAAATACATTATCAGCCAAAGAACAAACCCAATTCATGCCTAAAATGCCAAATTTCTTTAAACTTTAAAATTGTCTAAATCTTAAACTCCAAAAAATTCATCATCTAAAATACTAATTTCAATGACACCCTCATCATCCCAATCACATTCAACCCTCAAAATCATACAAAACAAATATATAGTACAGAAAAAACAAAATAACTCACTTATTAATTTCAATCAAATATCATATACGACGAATAAAATCGAACATTAGACCTCCTATGAAGGATCCAATACGTAAACCGTGATCTTAGGCATGAAAACTCCACCGTTTCTCGTGAATTTTACTTTTCCAAAATGTTTAAAAAGAATTTAAAAACTATAAAGATTATTCTATGTTTGAAACCCTTATCTCTATTTCTTCACCACTAAATTCATATTTGAAGAATTTATAAAACCAAAACTCAATTATTCATTTAACTAATAAATGGATAATTAGATAAACTAACAAAATGGACACTCATTGAGCGTAAAAAAGAAACTTACACCCTTCTCTCCGTTTCTTCGCCGCTAAATTCATATTTAAAGAATTTCTAAAATCAAAATTCAATAATTCATTTCACTAATAAATGGAAAATTAGAGAAACTAACAAATGGACACTCGTTGAGCGTAAGTAAGAAACTTACACTTGAAAAAAAAAATAACTACGGAATTTTTGAAAAAAAAAAGTCAAAAATTCTTATGTGGTCACTTGACCGCACATGACTTCATGTGGGTCCACCCATGGTGCATGGTTATGTTTAAAATTTAAAAATTACATTTAAAAATCTTAAATATAAGTATTATTTAGGCTACACTCAATGGAAAGTCCTAATGAAATAGCAGTTGAATGGAAAATACGTCTGTAATTTAAAGCATCTCCAACAATACTCTTTATTTCAAAGACCATCTTCAAAAAATTTAACATCATAATTTTGTATCATCTTTATTTTGATTTTTTCGATAAACCCGTAAACAATTATGATTCACTATTTCTCTCATTTTCTCACTGAACTTTTCTTTTGTTCACTTTGTTATTTTTCCTTTATTTTTAAAGAAATATATTGGAAATTGTCAAAAAATAATTGACAACACTAAATCATTATACTGAGAGTGGATAACTTTTAGTTTACTTTTTAATATTTTGAGAGTTTAATACGATGTTGGATCTCATCTCACGAGTGAATTAATTATGTTGTTACAGAAGGTATGTGATACAAGCAAATGCACATCACATGTGCCCCCATCTTACATTTTGATGAAATAATTGACAATCGCTTCAAAAAAAATAAAAATGATATTTTATAAATTTTATTCAATAAAATAACTAATAATCATAATCTGTTGAAGAATACATGATTCATGTATGGGCTATGCTTGGTGTACCGAATTTTTTACATAATGTTTCACCGAATTGACACGTGGCCGCCCCCTATTGGGTGGGTGCCTTCGGTACAAATAGATTATTTCTTTACGATAGGTTAGGAATCTCTGCTAGCATAAAATGAAGGTAAGGTAAAGTTTGTAAAAATTGAAAAAGTTAGGGACCGTTGCTGCAATTTTCCAGCTATGAAATGAATTTTCAAACTCTCAAACTAAACNCGGTACAAATAGATTATTCCTTCATGTATATACAATCTGCACAAGAATGTATGTTGAATTATTTACTTGATTTGGACCCAAATGCCTTCACTCGGAATATCTTGATGAACCACGAATAAAAGATAGTATCCGCGTAGTGCAAGATTAATTGAATCCGGTGTCCGAACCATAACTTGGTACGAGGATTTCCCTACGACTGTCACATTCCCGGAAAGCACAACTAGCCGTTGGTTCATTGCAAACGAGTGTGTCGTAAATGAGGGTGCGACCATAGTTACTACAACCAAATCTTTATTTAGCATGCCCGAAATAGTGAATTGAACAACGAGTAATTGTCGATACCCAATTGTGGTCCGTGAAGGTGAAACTATTCGTGGACGCGTATTCGTGGAGTTGGGATTCAAATATGATGGTGAAAATGCTTCCAATGTTAAATCTGTAGGAAAAGATACTCCAGTAAAATTGTAATAAGTGTGAGGATTGTTACCACCAACGAGTACCCGACCATCACGAAGCAAAATTGCGGCTGAGTGATACATCCTAGGTTTGGTGCTTGGGTTTTGAACCTCGAATCTTGACCCAATGGGATTCTCAGGTCGATAAATAACTGGTGACAAGACCGGATCTCGACCCAACTCCCATCCTGCCGTACCCTTAGATGCTCCATTGATAATCAAGACATTACCGTCAGGAAGTAATACCATGTCACCCATGACCCTAGCTAGAGGCATTGTCTCCATTGCCCATACGGGATTAGGGTCGGTTATACGAATTCTCCCGCACGTATTGAGGGCCCTAACAAAATTACCATTTTGGGCATTAATATGTGCTCCCTTTGGTGCACCACCACATACCAACACGTCAGCACCAATAGCTCCTCCTCCTAAATTCTTCAATGGAAGCAAAACTGCAGAACCCGTGCTAGGGTAACTCCGTGGATCGCCGCCAGGCACGGTGGGGTAAGTTCTCACTACCACCCCCTTCGTGTAATCGAACAATATAGCTCGATTATTCGCGAAAAGAAACAAATTTCCATCTACATTGAGAAACACAAATGGATACAAATTGTTTTCACTTTTTGGATCAGTCGTCTGCACCAGGAACGGCATATTATAGGCTTTCTCCACCGGAGATTTTTTAGGATAAAATTCATAATTGAACTGCCGTCGTCCGCCGATAATAATTTGCCGGCCGTCAGGCAAAATATGATTAGTGGCGTACCATCTTCTCTGCGCGAGTCCATTTTTGATTTCCTGCCAATCACAAGAATCATCACTACAAGGTTTATAAATTCTAACGGCACGGTCACCATCGTTGAAGCCGCCAGTTTGTACCAAAACGCCATTGGGCATGACGGCAGCGGCGGAGCACCAGACGTCGGTGAGCACCATGAGAGGACGGATTGAGTTCAGAGCGACGTCGTATTCGACAGAATGGGCGGTGCAGTCATTTTGGAAAGCGGCGTCGTTTGGATCGTTCCTGCACTTTCCATTGGGCAATGAAATGTTTGAGTGCCCAAAATCTGTCCGATCGAAAATGATTACTTTATCGTTGTTGAGGAGTTGCATGTGCATGGCAGATATGCCAATGTTGTGTCGGAGTAGGTCCCACTTGCCCACGGCGGCGCGTGTATAAATTTGCCGGCTAAATGGCAGCAACAGGAGCATAAGGAGCTGCCGGAGAAGAAAGGGATGCATTCTGATTTGGATGTTAGTGGTGAAGCTGTGAAGGGGTTTGGGGTTTGGTAAGGCTATAAATCCTCCTTCTGCAAGTGGGGTTCAGAAGCAAAAACCGCAGGCATCCAAAGCGCGTTGAAATTAATTTTATGACATCCATAAATTTTATACAACATATTTTATCAATTTCTTGTATCATTAAATTTCATGTTCAATTAAATACAATGCTAACACCGCTGATATTAGACAATATTAATATTCTTTACTAAAATCTACTAATAATCTATTTTTTAACTAAACCAAATAGAGACTAAATTTGTGACGTTAAGATGGATATCTCTTATTGAACTAAACTGTCATGAACCTCTGATGAGATGAAAAAAGAAGCATTTCCCCAGTTTGGATTGGTTAAAAAATACATTTTTAGTAAATTTTAATACAAATTGATGTAATGTGTAATTGAAAATGAGTTTGAGGAAAATAAGTTTCAAAAAATTGGGGCTCAATATGGCATAATCAATTTAGATCAAATCGATTGAAATAATTGTAGCAATGGTAGCATATGTGAGACTTTATTTCTAAAGATAGACTTAGCCCCTGTTTGATATACATTCTAACAAAAACTTATTATTTCAAAACTCATTTTCAATCATATATTTTTCAATAAATAATATTACATGCAAATCCAAAAAATTTTCTTATTTTTTAACCACATATTTCTCATTACATCACATCATAAAATGCATTTCTTTCTCCATAATATGCATCAAATATCCCCTTAAAGCGGTATGCGCCATACCCTATTTCCTTATGTATTACCATGATATTAGAAAATAAATTAGCATCACTCGGTCCAACTATTCCCATGGGCGATCCAAGTTCTTCTGGAAGACAAGCACGTAGACCAATAACTGAGACTCAATATAACTCCTCTCTTCTCGAGAATCTATGCATCCTTTATCAGTGTATGAACAACTATCTTTTGATTATAGATTCAAGTTCGACCTAGATTTAAAAGAAAATGGAGTGTTACTCATAAGTAAATAAATTATTTTCTTAAAGGAGTCAAAATTATAAATATATAAATTATTTATCTTGAAAGTAATGTCGACTTTAATGTTAATAAAAAAAATAAGTAATTTCTTAGTTGAAAAAAATTAACATATTCAAGTCCTGTTTGGTACACATCAAAATTTTCATTCTCATTCTTTTACCCATTTTCAACCACATATTCTTCAATAAAATAATATTTTCTATCACATTAATAACTTTTCTTTCTTTTTCAACTACACATTATTCATCAATCTCTATTTCAGAATACATTATTCCAAAATAATGTGACTCAAACACACCCTCGATATATTTAGCAATAAAAAAATACTTTAAAATTAAGTAATTTTTCAGCGTTCATTTGTATATATATGGTGTGCACTTTGAAAACTTATGCAAATAACCAAATACTTGTCAACATTCATACTACGAGAAATAATCTCGAAAAAATCATGATAACTTGGATTCTTATTTTTCAATGATTTGATTGAATATCGTTAAAGTATTTCATCGATTTGATTTGGTCGAGAAAAGTCGAACTAAAGAAAGTATGCAAATTAATCTTGAAATTTGGGTGTTACCTATAACATAGTGCATAAATAAGTGAAGTTTTATGTGATAAAAAAAGAAATGAAGTAATAGTACATCTTTAAATGCTGCATTGGTAATGAGTAATTGGTGTGGTCATACATGACATTAAAGTAGCTGCACATGGTCCAATTCAAACGAGTTCGTGCGAGTAGTTGATGGAATTGAATTGATCAAATTTTTTTAATTTTTTTCATATAAAGAAAAGTTTGATTGTTAACAAAGAGTTAAATGACATGTTTAGTCCTACTTAACAGTCATTTTTAAATGCAAGGGCACTTGTTGTCCAAAAAATAAAATAAAAAATAAAAAATCGGGCATTCTAAGTTGAAAAAATATTGTTTTTAGTATCACTTCACTTCATTTTAGAAATCTAATCTAACCAATCAAGACGAAAGAAAGCGATTGTACGAGTGCTAAGAGAACAACATAGGGAGAGAGTTTGTATTTTGTCGCCCCTCCCTCCCTCACATCCATTTCTTCCTCTTCTACGAGTTTATTTGGTTCCCCAGTTTCAAGAGTAATACTATTCGTAGTTGCCCACTACAACAATCGTCTTACGTGACAATTGACATACATATGACAGAACGAATGTCGTAATGAGTAACTGCATATAACATTATTCTAATTTCAAAGTGTTCTAAAAAGATTTGGAATATTTTATTGAAAATATTTTATTGCTTTATTTTGGTACAACTTCTAAGTGTAAATATTTAATTAAGGTGTATAGTTGGTACAAGTACAATTTTGAGGTTGTAAATTGAGTTGATTTCTCAATCTTTCCAATTGACTATCGTTATTCCCTCGTACAAAATTTTCACTTTATCTATAAAAGGTGCATTTTAATTAGAATATGGATAACTCATTTTCAGCAATTCCTTGTTCAAATTTTTATATTCAATTATTCTCTTTTATTTGACATGGTGTCAACCTCGTGCTAGAGACATGACTGCGCACGTAATGAGCAAAGCGAGCTCAACGAAATCAGGCCTTGCCTTCCTCAACTTGACTCGGTCTTAACCATACCTTCTTCTGCCCCCTAGAATCCCCTCGTCAAAGTCCGTAAGAATTGATTATTATTTTTTTTACTTTATTTTTTTCATATAAAGAAAGATTGATTGTTAACAAAGAGTTAAATGACATGTTTAGTCCTACTTAAGTCATTTTTTCCTATCATTTTTAAATGCAATTATGCAAGGGCACTTGTTGTCCAAAAAATAAAAAATCGGGCATTCTAAGTTGAAAAAAATATTGTTTTTAGTATCACTTCACTTCATTTTAGAAATCTAATATAACCAATCAAGACGAAAGAAAGTGATTTTGTGTAATTCGTTTGCTTCTCTTTTTCTAGTCTGAAAATATTTTTAAAAAAATAAAAATCAGATATTTTGTGTGTTAAATTATCTGGGCAAAACTATTTTTCTTGGAAAATTCAATTTATTATGTTTGTCAAAGTGAAAGGCATATGTGGGCATGTAGATGGTTCTGTTTTAGAACCCAAGGCTGAAATCTGAATCTAATAGCCAAAGGAATAGAAGAATGGAATTTCAATGATGCCAAATTGATGCTTTTTGATAGTTGACAAATTGATATTTTTGGTTCGTCATCATTAATTTTAAGGGAGTGTGTTAAAGAAAAGATTGTGAATATTTTATTATTTTATTTTGGTACAATTCGCAATTGTAAATATTTAATTAACATGTATGGTTGTTAGGTGTATAATTGACAGGGTTGTAAATGGATTTTGATTTTTCAATTGACTATTGTAATTCCCTAGTGGAGAATTTTCCTTTACCTATAAAAGGGAACACTTTAATGAGAATATGGATGACCAATTGAATTCTTTGTTCTAAGTTTTATCGTATTAGCTTATTCTCGTTTATTTGATATAGATGAACAATTTTTTTTTATAATGAATGGATAAAGATACGATGGACAATGCGATTTGTACAACGATTTTTGACAATGTTGTTGACAATGTTGTATGTGTCAAAAAGTATTGATCAGAAAGATAAATTATTTTTTAAACTGTCAAATGATAACATGCTACGTAACATATATTATCAACACGGAATTGTTCTCCTGTCCACGGTGGACAGAATAATAATGCCCACCTGCTGATGTGGCAAGAGAACACAACGCTCGGTTCTCTCCAAATGTGAGAACCCAACGTTGGGTTCTCTCCGAGTGGACATAATAAGACTTCTCATCGTGGGCAGGTGAACACCACTGATTATCAACAATATTGTAAAAAAGATTGTACTGCATGATCGTGGCCAGGTGAACACCACTGATTATCAACAATATTGTAAAAAAGATTGTATTGCATGATCGAGATATGATAGATTACAATGATTATCATTTTAAAAAATCAAAATTTTAATTTTACTTATTTAAACTCTGCCCGATCCAAACTATTTAAGATGGACAATTTTACATTTTTTGCACGAGAACATACTTACTCAATCCCTTTGTACAAGTACTCACATGATGATATGTAATATTCATGTGAAGTTAACAAAATATTTTACTTTCAGTTTTTAATTCAAATATTGATTATTACAAAGAAAAATGAGTCTGAGCTACTATATTCACCATAAAGTGAACATTTATTACTGCATTTACATTAAACAGTCAAATTCAGTTTGAAAAATAATATTCATGGGTGGGGACTAAACTCCAAATTAATGCTCTGACATTAACCTACCTAAAACAGACTAGATTAAATTCTTATTATAAATATAATTTTACATTAATGATTCATGTACAAAGATGTTTGATTTCACTTAAAACCGATACTCAAGCTGCTTTTCTCGAAAGTATGTACAAATAGAAAATAGTCAAATCCCTGTTTGGGGGACTTGAGACCAAAAAATGGAAATGGCTAAGCAGATGATTATTTATAAAAGTTGATGAAATGCGCTGTTGAAGAGTTGTAGGTTCTATGAAATATGTGATTAAAATTAATTGTTAATTTTGATTTTGATTAAAATTTAGATTTTAATCTCTATCAAACAAGGATCAAATTTATCTCTCATTTTAACAATTCATAGTTACCTTTTGTTGTTAAATAATGTTGGGGGGCAAGAGATTAAGGACACGATTTGTACATAAATTAGACATGATAGATTTGGAACTTGTTTTGTACATGAATATCATTAAATAATGTTCTAGCATTCTACTAATTGATTGCTCTCGAATTCGTCAATCATGAATTGGAACACAACCCTTCCAATAAAATTATTGACTCTAGAGATATAGTAACATAGAGAAAAGAAAATTATTTCAAATAGCGACAAAATCGAATTTGTCATTTGTCTTTCAAGAACTCCCGCTAAGAATCTCTTTCTAATTGTATCTATTTCGGGATTGGCCTAGTAAAAAAAAACCATGATTATGTATGAACACGATTCAATTAAAATCCAAATTGATCTGATCAAAATCAATCCTCAAACATAGCTAAACCATTGAAGCTCAATATTCCAAATTGTAAATTTATACATGCTTTGCTTCTGAACAAGAATATTTAATGAAAAATTCAAGCAGCGCATAGAACCACACCAAGAACATATTTTGCTACTTTCCTTCTCAGTTAAATAAGCACATGTTGGACGAATTAGGCTCCTCCTAATCACACTACTTATCCCATGTGATGTGCTGCCCAACAAGAAGAAATAATTACTTATGCATGATTAATGATTTTAGTAATCAAGTAGCTTAATTTCAGCTATTACCATAATTACTGTGAGGAAAATTAATTCAATATATACTAAGGTCTAATTTTATTCACACATTTTCATTTGTTTTTCATCCTTAAGTCTCTTGCAGAGGTGTAAAAGTCT
>CAIGRF010208793.1:0-26706 GCA_903798235.1 Fraxinus ornus
ACTTTGGCATTTGTGTTAGGCAAAGTTCCTTTGTAAACATGGCCAAATCCTCCGAACCCAATTAGCTCGTTGTCTTTAAAACCTCTAGTTGCTTTCTTGAGCTCTTTGTAGGACATAGTTCTTTGCTTTCATGGCTTCTCTAATGGAAACGGTACATAGTTCTTTCGATGCATCATGTATAATTAGCACCTTCTGATTGTTTGTACACATTGGTTACTGCTAGACGTTGAATTGCACCTTCAGAAACAGAAGATTAATTATTCAACAGGGATTTTGCACATGAAATATAAAGAACTTTAAAAGATTTAAGAATTCTGTCATATCCCATGCACACTTTAATTCTTTGTTTTGGATTTCAAGTTTATTTAGCAATGAACTGAACATAGTAGCTAAAAGAATTCACCATACATAACAGAAAAACGCCTAAAAGAAAATATATTTGGCTGCATAAAAACATTGTTTCTATCATACAGCGAAGGCATTGGTAAGTTGATATTCTTTATGCTGTAATTTCTATGACTTATTGTTGTTTGGTCGTGAGTTTCTTGATCATGTACAAGACTATCCCAATTGCAATTTGCAAGTGCCACAGAAACAGCTACTGATAAACAATAAATTAAAATTAAAGGGAGATTATTCTTTTTTGATCTAGGAACTGAAGGCGATGAAGATAAATCAAGCAATTGTGCTTGCCCATTAATTTTGAAACTCCATCCAGAGATATAGTGAGAACTAGCAAGTATACCAGTTGAAGCAGAGAATCCATCCAGAGTTTGGCGGAGCTACAATCAGATAATCGACTTGCAACTTCATCGAGCTGGGCGACGAGGGCTTTGAGCTGGGAGCCAACGGGGGGTTTGTGAATTAAGGGATTGAAGAGGAGAATGTCGTGGGAATTGGGGGTTCTCTTCCATTGAGCAGAGAGTGGGGGAGAAGCGTAATTTGAAGAGGAGAATGTGGTGGGTTTAATTTACACGTTGGAAATTTAACGAAGATGATTTGCCACGTAAGAAAACTGTCATCCACGTGTAACTTTCCGTTAATTTGAAGAGATGGAAGTCGGGTGAGTGGTGGATGGGTAACTATAAGAAAAGATGGGTGAGCGTTCGGTAACGCGTTAAAGTTGAGTGAGTAAGTGGTAACAAGTTCAAAGTTGGGTGACTATTGATTAAATTAACTCATTTGGTATAGCTTAAAATCTTTCTAAACATAATTATTTAAATGAGAATTTACAAGTTTTGTCCGACAAACCTTACCAATCAAAACTTCTGTGTATAAAAATGCTAAGCTAGCCATACCAAAAAGGGGCTTAATATTTAAAAGAAAACTTATTGTCCTATAAAAATAATCTAAAATATACATTTAGGGAGGGTTTTGACAAAGATTTTAACATAGTTTGATAAAAAATGATGAAATATGTAATTATTTCATTCGTGTGAAATTACAAGTAGGAGGAAAAATTATTTGTCGAAGATTTTTAGGCAAAAAAAAGTGTGTAATTAGAGTGTATGGGAGGCCAATATTCAATTTAATACCCAGGGGCAGAGCTAGAATTTAATGGTACGGGGACAAAAATTTTCAACATTGGACTACTGGCCTTGAACGGTGGAAAAACAATGAGTATAACCAATTTATTTTTATTTTTATTTTTTTTTCAAAGAAGGTGGGCATAGACAGCCCACTCCTACCTCTGCCACTGTCAATACCTACAATGTCCAGACAAAATACGTCCTAAACATATAATGGCTTTGAATGTAACTCACGTACAAAAAATAGTTAAAATTGAAAATTGACCAATTAAAAAATAAGTACTTAATTCCCTTTGTCAAATACATTTATAAATACGCCTACTTGAGAAAATATTATTGTAAATGAGGGAAAAGGAAAAGAAAATAGGAAAGGAAATTCATAACAATAAAGTCAACCTCTACGCGAAATTTGGATCTCAAAGAGGAGCCCTCCCTCCCTCACAATGACCCAACTAACTTTCAATTGAAGAAGGTGATTGTACTTTTAGAACATCTTTGTCCTCCATTTTGACTTTCTCAACATCGTGGATTGTACATTTAGTGCGGTTTTGCCCCTAGATTTAAATCCCTCGCCCTCACGCCCTCACCTCGCAACCCCTCTGGCATGAAGCTTCCACAATCGCCCTCTGTAAAAAGAAAATATTATCGTAGTTACTCATTCAACACATGCTTCTAAAATCATTTATTTCTATTCAAATTTATAATACTCAGATTCGTATTCCATGGCTCGAGCTCGAAGAGTCATTCAAAGAGTGCTCCACCGGATTTTCTGGTACTCTTCCTTACATATGCATACACGCACATTGTGTTCTCATGCAGATCGATTCAATTTTACCGTTGCTGATGATAGTGAATGTTGAGATTATTTTTCCCCCTTTGATAAGCTATTTTTCACCTATTTATCAAAAATATGTTCTATACGGTAACATTTGACTGTTTTCTTGTTACTTGTTTCGACATTATTTATTAATCGATGTCTCAATCCATCGGTGCACATTTTTCTTGAATTGTTTTCTTGGCCTAGTGATTATTAGTGGTTACTTTTACATACATGTATACCTTAGGAATTGAATACTGTAAGATTGATTTTAATAATTGGATTCAAACTATTACTATTTTTTCTATTCCTGTTCATTTATTGGAGAGCCATGAGTAATTTAGTATATAGTTGGGAGGAAGTCGCACTTCTTAGTGGAAGAGTTGGTAATGGGTTGAGAACTGGCGAGTGGCGACCACCATTAGACGATGGAGTATATTTGAAGAGGATGTTTGATAGTGATGACGATTCAGGAGTCATCCTCTGGGGCTTGGTTTATGGATACATATATTGGGTGTATAGTTAACGGAAATAATTAGATTACTAATCACTTCATTGGTATTTTCGTAGGCTGGAATCAAGGTTTTGGGATAAATATTAGATGTACACAGCAAGGAAGTTAAATATGATTGCTTTTCTTATCAAGCTCTCCTGTTTCTAAATGTCATTGGGGTGGAAAGTTATTTTATAGAGAAAAAAAAGTTAGCAATCATTTGAACTTTCAGAAATATAGGCATTCTAGAAGATCTCTCTCTAAATTTCAGAAGTTATGCATGGACCTAGGAAACAAAATTGTTTGTTTTGAGAAGATTTTGATAATATTTAGGTTCTCTCATTCCTGACCATTTTCTTTCATAAGAAATAGAAGTATATTGACTTCGGGATGGAAAATGTATATTGGTGAAGATAATGTTGGAACCCATGAAGACAATAAGTAATTTTTTATTTTTTTTCAATATTTTAGTATTTTCTCAATTACACTTTCAGCTTCTTAAACTTTCTGGTTTTGTGATTTATACGCTAGGTCATAACTGGAGCTGTTTATGAGCTTTTTCTTTGGGGATTCTTTTTGGCTACATTTCTCATCCATGTTAGAAGTTGGCAAACATGATATTGTATCTAGAATTTGAAAAAATATGGAGGAGAGAAAGGATGATATGGGGCTTGATAGACCACCTCCTAATACCCCATGGTGTCAATCTGGTCTTATTGAGAAACTGCAGCTGATTTCTCTGAGTTCTTCAGAAGAAACCTCAAATTCTAATGAATTGAGAACTGAACAAGACCTTGGGAGTTCAGCATTTCTGAGAGCATCGCAGACCCTGTGGGACACTGGAAAGTTTGCTGAACCGATTCCTGATGGTTTCTATTTTGTGACTCCTGTAAGTTGATTAAACTACTATTAATATGTAGCAAGATAGTCTCAATTTTATTTAACTATTTTTAATGGGACATGTCAATTTAATTAGGATTTATGAGGATAAAACTTGTTTTGAATATTCAACTTTTACTGTTTGTTCTGCTCTAGTTTTTATTCTTCTCTCTCTGTGTGGATTCCCAAAAGGAAATGTTGGTTTATGGACTCCTATTTGTTAGAAAATTTAACCATGCAATTTCTAGAGATTTTCGTTCTTTCTTTCTATCTTTTTTAAAGATCATATGTGATGATGTTTGCATTTTATTGTTTGACAATTACTGTCAACGACTAAAATTCTCTCTCTTCTGAGTTGTGCATTATTTTCTGCCCACAGTGTATACAATAAATTCCTGTACCAGCTTCTGGTTGCATGAAATGATGGTCTTCAAAGTTGTAATGTTATGGTGTAGTTTACTTGTAGCAGTTTTAGTTGATGTATGATGTTCCATTTGCTGTAGGAAAGAAGATTCAAGGAGCTTTTTGACACTATTCCCTCTTTAGATGAGCTTTATACTTTGGAGACAGAGGGGCTCAGGCCCAATGTGATTATTGTCGACACACATAAAGACAAGAAGCTTTCCATGTTGAAGCAGCTGGCAGTCACTTTGGTGAAGGGATTGAATTCAAGTCCTACTTCCATGATCAAGAAAATAGCTGGATTGGTGCGCTCTCCTGGTACCTTTGTTATTTAATTCTTTAATTTTGGTGCATAATTTCTCTCTTTATTTTTTAAGTTATTTTTTTAAAGATGAGGATACTTCTTCTCCTTCTCTCTTAAACTTGTTGTTCCTATCTTTTTTCTTCGGTATTGAATCTGATATACCAGTTATTTCGTTTAATGTAATTGTTACCAGATTACTGATAAAGAAATTGCATGGATTACTAGTGACTGAAGTTTTAACAATTCAAAATATGCCTAACTCATCAAAGTAGTAAAAGGTGCTACGAATTGTCATTTTTATGCTTAGAGGGGAGGAAGATCATTAGGTTTATGTCATGATTTGAATCATAAAAGGCTAACTGGGCTTATTAACCGGATATAATATAATTATATAAAGCTGCGATTTGCATCAGCTAAATGTTTCACTGAATGTTCTGGATCCATTCTAGGCATAATGAGGATCCTGACATGATCACTCCGAACGAAGTAGTGGTGAATTGAAACTGGTTTGACTAATGCTTTCTTGGAAGAGAAGGATATGTGATGTTTGATTGAGACCATATATCAAAGAGTAGAAAAATGATGAGTTTTAAGAAGATTGTCCACAATGTCAAAGACTGTACTGATGCATTTAGATTTTCTTGAGTACGGTGCCTTCAGGTGTGCCATCATTACATTTTTCTCTTGGATTAAGGGAAAAATAATTGAAAGTATTAAATGCCAAAATGAGTTGATGCTTGATTAATTTATTTAATGTTTTGGAAAGGTACATAATTGTTGTCATGTTGTCTTCTTCTGTATTGTTCAAAAGAAAAGGAAAAGAGTGAAAAATATTTGGCACTCGTTTTGTTTTATGTGTTGCCTTTTACTTTAATATTTAGTATTTTATACTGTGTTCTTCCACATTTACACTTCAGTAGTCGTTTCTCTGTTCAAGTTATAATAGTGCAGTTGAGGAATAATTCCTCTCATTTTTATCTTGTTTTGCTAATCTTTTATGCATGTTTGTGAAGTGATTAAATTAATATTTAAGCAATTATAAGCTGTAGGTCCTACATAATGTGTTGATGATAATTGGGTAGTAGTTGTGAGTCCTAAGAAACGTGTGGATAAAAACTATATTTGACCAAAAGTGATTACCAATTAATCACTTTCCAACCATGTTGTACTAAATCATGCAAATGGTTTCATCTTTTATTATCCTAGTTAGCCTGTAGAAATCTAACACATGGCTGTTTGATATTATATTGCTCAATTAGAAGCTGAAAGCAAGAAGTATGTAGTTTCAAAATGCTTAGCAAGTCATGAAATACAGAAGGGTGTCTACTGCACCAATAAGCTATAACTAGCAGTCTTAGTGCCATCAAGAAATAAAGGATTTTTTTTGCTTTTGACTGAATTTTTTTTTTTTTTTTTAAATTTTTTCAGGTTTGTGACTTTCACAAGAAACCAAAATTTGGTTTGGATCACGTAGAAGGTGCACTTGAAGAAGTTTCCCATGCATTGGATAATCATGGTATCCATATGCTGGGTCACATCAAGCATGGTTCATGTCATTCTCGGGCAATTTTATTCAAAGTTCTTGCTAATACTGTAGGTCTTGATAGTAGGCTCATGGTGGTAAGTTTTTGATTTCTTTTGGAGTTACATAAAGTTCTTTTCCCTTGTCCTATGATTGTCAATAAAATGGTTTCCAATCAGTGGACTATTAATGTGAAATCTCAGTACATTTCAGCTATTGGCCAATATCTTTGTTTTTATTTGCCTCTTTGCCCTTTTTCTTTCCCTGTTCTCAGGGTTTACCTAGAGGAGTAATGGAACAAGCAGATTCATTCAAGCACATGTCTGTCATAGTTGTTTTGAATTCTGTAGAATTCTTGGTTGATCTTCTGCATTTTCCGGGCAAGCTGATACCAAGCTCTGCAAAGGCATTTTTTCTCACTCATCTCTCTACGGGTGAGAGTGACTCTGCAGAAAATAACTCATATGATTCACCTACTGAACCAAGCAGTCCTCTCTGTAGCATTTCAGATCGAGCAGATGTTGAAGGGTAAGAACCTGTATTTTAAGCTGTATAATCTGGGGCTTTGGAAACAACAACTCACTAGCTTCAATACGAGGCACGTTAGGTTTAAGATTTGTCTCTTTTCTCTAACCATCTGAGAATCTGGTAACTCATTCTTCAGACCTCATATCATTATAAGGTTGAAACAGTTATGAATACTTGCAGTTCATCTTTGAGGACAATATCAATGCAATAAAAAAAACCTTGAATCCTGATGGATCATACTCAAATGAAACAATGATATTTGTATTTAAGTGGAACCGTGTTTAAATGGTTGTTTTTATTCTTTATACTTGTGTAAGCTTTTACCTTTTACTAGAGAGATTAAGTATTCAGTTTTGTAGTCCAACTAATAAAACCTGTTCTTACAGTTTACCCCACAGTGAACCAAATGTAACAAATTCATTTTGGCGGCGCAGCCGGAAGAAAGGCATTGCTGAACAAAGGACAGCCAGTTCAAGGTTTTATTTATATTTACATGATAACTTTTTCTTCTTTTCTTCTTCTTTTTTTTTTTTTTTAAACGCTATATAACTGGTAGTCATAATTCTGATAGAAAGTGCTAGTGTGAGATTTGTAATTGGAATAATGTGGATAATGGTTGGAATGATCTAAAGTTTGCAGTACTTCTCAAAAACTTTGATATTTGTAATCTACCCGAGCTTGATGCAAGAGGAAAAACCCATATTGTTAAGTTGTAGAGACAGCTCTCAATGACTACAAGAAAAGTGGGAAAAATCCATGCTGTTCTTATTTATACTTTTGATTTTGTTTTGAGGAGATATACCTATGTCGTTCTTATTCAATCATCTTTAAAAGTAAGAGACCATCGTACACTTGATATGTTAATTACACGAGAAAGGCACCAAACATTAGACTTAAAGGAATGCTTTGCCTTTTATTACTGAGAGGAATAGGTCCCATGACGACGTTTTGCAAGTTCACAAACTTCACAATTCAAGTTATGTACATTTATTTGCTTAAACAAACTAGGAAACAACTTTTTCAAATGGGTAAATGGAGGGTGACCCTATCTTTTATGCCAAAACCAGATTTGATCTTTATTCTCACAAGTCCCGGAGGGCGCTAGGGGAACCAATTTGCTATGTTTCATAGGTGGTTGAAGAAGGTAGAGTCCATTCCTCTCCTCAGCATGACCTATCATCCTTCCTGTTAGCCTCTCCTGAAAAATACCCAAAGAAGGTGTGAAGAGGACATTGCAATTCAGTTCATTTTTCACCTTTTTAATGGATAGCAAATTAATGACAGATTTGGTACATGTAAGACAGATTTTAGACATAAACTAGATGAAATGTGTATAGTTCCTTGACCAACAATAGAACGGAAAGTCCCATCAGCAATTTTAATTTTTTTCTTTACCAAAATAAGTGGAATAAATTGAAAATAACCTGGAATCACTAATCATATGATTGGAGGCACCTGAATCTACGATCCAAGTGTTAGACGAATGACAATTAGAGGCACTAAGGGTTTGGATATTATGAGTTTGGCCAAAGGAACAAGAAGGATTTTTCAGTCCTTGGGCAAGGACTTATATTTTCCAGCTGATTGAGAAGATTCTTTAGCTTTCCAATATATTCCATGCTAAGCCTAGTTCTAGTAGTTGGTGCTTTTTGTGAGGCTTCAATATTAGCAGCAGCTTGATAGGCTTGCCCATTTCTATTATTCGGTTTCCCTCCTTTAGGGGCTAAATGTGGATTAAGTTTCCGGCACTTATCCCTAGTGTGCTAAAGTTAATTAAAATAGTCAAGCCGCGGTTTTTTCGTTAGTCTTCTTCACTTCAGTTTTTGGCATCCCCAAGATTGAAGCTGAATTATTTATGGCAGCAGCTAGGGCAAGAGGATCCTTGCTCAATATTTGACCTCTCACTTGATCAAGTTCTGGATTAATGCCAGCAAGCAAATCAAAAAAATTTTCAAACTCCATAAATTTCCTCAACTTCACACCATCTCCAGCAGACTCCATATCTATAGCCTGATACATATCCAATTCCAGCCATAAACTTCTCATAGTATTATGATATTAACATTCAAAGTACCTTGTCTGATACAGTTTATCTGTACAGCAACCCCAATTTTTGAGTAACTCCAATTTACAGCATCCCAAATTTCTTTCGCTGTTGTAGAAGCCCCAAACCTTTTCTGATTTCAGATTGCAATGGGTTTAACAACCGAGACATAACAGTTGAGTTCTCGCTTCCCATGTGGCATATTTAGGATTTGTCTCCTTTGGCTCTGTGATCGCTCCAGTAACACAATCCGTCTTGCTTCTGCTTTTGAGAAATCTTTTTGGAGATTGGGACCACTCAAGAAAATTAGTACCATCAGGTTTTGCCAATTTGAAGGGTAGGATTATCATTCTGAAAAGGAGAAATGCTTGAATGGGTATGTGGAGTTTTTTCAAAAGATGATTAGTCTGACATTTCTGTTTGTGAATGGAATGAACAGGGGCTGTAATTCCAAACAAAATATTCTGCAGTAACAATGGAAGAAAAAAAAATTCTGCAAGAAAAAATGGTATAATGGAGAGGAAATTTCGAGAACCCTATCAAGGATCTGATACCATGTATGCATACATAGCTTTTACATCTGCTGTGTTGCATATTTATACACAATTTTCCAACTACAGACCTAAGAAAGGAAATAAATCCCTGATTTTAGGAATTTTTATAATATTCTTGAAATCTTCAACAATATTTTCTTTCCATTAATAATCTCCCACTTTCAGATTTTTCCATGTAATTTAGATTTTTTTCTTCATTTTTTTGTGTCGATTTCAATTTTTAAATTGCTTTTCCAGTCCTGAGCATCCTTTCTTTCGAGGACATGGGAGATCTTTGCTTGGTGGTTGCAGGGTTTCCTTCGGAGAGTACAACAATGACCTCAATGCATCAAGGTTCTTACTTTTCTATCATTCAATAATTCTCAATGTTTTTGTTTTTGATGCAATATGCATTTGAAAACAGTATATTGTGGTCCATGCTGATAACACGTGTCCTTTTTCTATAGGGTGCTGTTTTACTACCATGGTGTCTTATTTTAACACTTTTTTGAATTCAGTCCTAGGATATTGATACCACCTTTTCTAATACATTCTTTTGGTTTTATTTGCATATTCTGCTTCGTAGAATTCATTTGTGGATTTATTTTTTTATTTTTTGAAAGCTGACATTTTCCCAACTCTATCAGCGTTCTTCAATTGTTAAATATTCATAATTCAAGGGGAATTACTATCCGTTGGGAGTTTATGTCGTGATTGTTTTATGGCCTTTACAGAGTAGGACTAAGTACCTTCTTTGGGTAAAGGCTACAGGAGACTGGAAGAATCTGTTAAATTGGTGAAGCGTGGCGTGGCCTTGAGAATAAGTTCTTCTTTGACACGTGACTAGAAAAAAAATTATGTTTAGTTTGCAACTTGGCTTATGTGTCTCTTTAATATCTTTGGAAAGGTTGTTCATGATAACTATAATATTTGCCTTGGTCTTGAAGGCTGTGGAAAAGTTATGAGATAATACTGAAGAAAACAATCTGGGTATCGTTATTATGAAAAACCTCATCATTTGATTTTACCAAAATAAACACATCTTAAGATTTAATTGACATTTCTTTGTTCAGTATTGTAGCATTTAAGAACACAGTCAATTATTTATTCTCTTTGTCATTTCCTATCTACTTTTTTCCTCAATTTTCTTTCTTGTCTGCCATATGTGGTAAGAAAATCTGCTTTCTAATGCTGTTATTGCCTTTTGTTTTGTTGACCAATTAAGGTCTGCTGGTACATCTCCAGTATATGCCCGTAGGAGAAGACGGCGTTGTATTAGCATGATACCGGAGATTGGCGATGATATTGTAAGGTGGTTGACTCTATTAAAACTTAATATGCTTTTTTCAAGATTTTATTTCTATTGTGGAAGTTAAAGCCTGAAGATATTCATTTGAAAATGGAAATAGAAATTGAATTTGTCAGCATTAGTTCATGCTCATTTTGTTTGAGATTTGTTTTTTTAATTTTCTTCTAATCCGCTGTACAATGAAATAGTTTATAAGCATCTTGGTTTCCATTATTTGGTTGATGTTGGGCAAGTTCCAATACTATCCTGCACATGCAACCTTCTATTGCAAGTGAAGAGGTGAGTTGCATAAGTTGCAACTCTTGCGTAACCAATAACTAAGAATGAGGTGAGTGGTGGCATAAACAAAGTGCAACTTTGGGACAAATAAAGGGGAAATAATAATCAACGATGAATAACCCTAAGGGATTTTACCAATATGTTCCTTAGCAACCTAGCTAAACTCTAATACCCTATTAAATAACTACCTAACATAATATCTTTAAAGAGTAATGCTATTTAGCATGTTACAACATTAGTCTAGGTGGTATTAATTGTCATTAAATGAAATATATAATAAATGAATTACATCATTTTACATTTTATTGAACCTATCACATAATGCCACGTACACTAATGCTCTTACACCACTGGTGCTATATAACATTATTCTTCTTTAAACGCCATGCACAATTAATTTATTGTTTTTAAGATCTTGAACAGTAGACAATTAATCAATCTGTTGTATCCATGATATGGAGTTTTCCTTCCATTTATGCTCCTATTTCCTGCCTTGTTTCATTACACCGTGTTAAGGGCTTGGTTGTAAAATCCTACATTTGTCCTCCCTTTTGATCGAGGGTCCCATCACTTCTTGACGTGGATTACATGCTGATGTAGCTTGCACCACATGTTTTTCTCTTGACCTGGTTGCAATAAAGTCTATATAAATACGTTTGGTAGTTCTACCTGTTTTTTTGGTTCATATAACATTGATAGTGAGCTTGAATCAAGGGCTGTTCGAGCGATGAATGAAACTCTGAAGAAAAATCGTCTTCCCCAGGAACAAGTAAATTCAACACATTCTACAAGTGAAAAAGATGATAGTTCAGATATACAAGAAAGTGTATGTTCTTTTCTCTGCTCTTTTCTTGGAAGAACGAGAGAGAAATCCTATACATCATTTTTTAGTGCTACAGTGTTTGTTTCTCTTTTAATTCACAAATTGATGTCTTGTTTTTCATCCGAGTCAAATTTTACTTAGAAGTTGTTTCATACACCCGACAATCTCTTATCTGTCTAGTTTACAAGTAAAAAATTTTCCCTTTACATGATGAGCTAGAATGTGGTCCTACTCATTTTTTATTTTTATTTTTTTGGCAATTGAGAGCGCTCAAATTATTTTGCATCCAGACAGTTTGTTCAAGTCCACTTGAACAATTTCAAGCTTTCAGAAATTCGTTTGGTGTTAATATCTGTTGTCAAATTATGTTGTTTCGTTCTAAAATGATTTCCATAGCATGTTCTATGTACTTAATACATTTTTTGTGTTTTACTCATACCTCTTATAGCTGAACCAAATTTTCTTTGCATTTTTCGTAAAATATACAACAGTTCTCAATTTGGATTCGTGTGAATTAAATATTAACAATTATAACCATAAATTCAGATTTCTAATAGTTTCCCGAATTACCAGATATGTCTAGTCTTGTCATGTTATTTATCCATGGTTTAATGTTTACTATCATATGCTTCACTTTCCAGCTACATGATGGAATCTACCGTGATAAACCTATAAAATATAGTGTTCGTGGGAAGCAAATAAGTTCGCATAAGGCAATCTCACTTCCATCATCTCCTCAACGTTTTGGCAATCAAGCTTCTCTTAGGGGTGAAGCAAGCACAACATTTCCCAGTCCTGATATGATGTCAATATTCAATAAAGTGCTAGAATCATCAAAGATTCTGAAGAAGCCATTGTTACCCTTTCAAGAATGGAACATTGATTTTTCTGAAATAACCATCGGAACCCGTGTTGGAATCGGTATGTTCTCTTTATATTTATTTCTGATTAGCAAAACCCAATTTTCTGTGAACATTTCTTTCAGAAATTTTTGTATAGTCGGTGATAAATGAAGTCGGATAATTTTAATGCAACATTGCCAGAATAGGGATTCTATCAATTGAAGTCACTATTATTTACTTTATCCCATTATCAGAAAACAATGTACATTTCCAAATGCTTTATTATATTCCCAGTTTGTTCCACTGTTGGTTGCTCGTATATGCTGACCCTCACCCCCTCCCCTCCCCTCCCCGACACGCACGCACTTGCACACACTCACATGATGTCAAGTCTGATTCTTTGGGACAAAATACTTACTGTGAAGAATTGAAGAATTATTCTTATTCATAATAATGCTGTACAATCTCTAAATTTATATACTTACAGAGAATAAATAAAATAGGAAACTATTGTGACTTAAATCCCCTTAATTAAGTGACTATGATATTCCTTTAATAAAGGATAGTCACATCTCCTAAATTATGGAATTGTATACCATAAATACAATGATTTCCTAATTTCCTTACCGAGCAGATTTTCCCCCACTCCCCCTCAAGCTGGTGAATGAATGTTATCCATTCCAAGCTTGCTAATCATCTTTTGAAATATCACACCAGTTAGTCCCTTGGTGAGCACATCCGCAACTTGTCCATAGTAGAAACAAAAAGAGTAAAAATCAAACCACTGTCTAGTTTTTCCTTTATGAAGTGTCTGTCAACTTCAATGTGTTTGGTGCGATCATGTTGTACAGGATTATGTGCTCTGTTGATGGCTGACTTGTTGTCACAGTAGAGTTTGGTTTTTCAATTTCTACCTTTAAATTTGCTAGAATGATCTTCAGCCACAATAGTTTACAAACCCTTAAAGCCATTGCTCTAAATTTCTCCTTTGCACTAGACCTTGCTACAACATTCTGATTCTTATTTTTCCACGTCACAAGATTTCCAGCAAGAAAGGTGCAATAACCTGATGTTGATCTTTGGTCAACTGGGACCCAACATAGTTAGAATCTCTGAAGGCTTCAAGAATCAATTTTCTCCTTTCTTAAATATAATTCCTTTTCAAGGAGTTCCCTTGAGGTACTGTAAGATTCTGTTGACAGCTTGAAGGTGTACCCTTTTTGGATTGTGCATAAATTGATTTATGACACTAACTGCATAAGCAATGTTAGGTCTGGTGTGTGACAAGTAGATTAGTTTTCTTACCAGTCTTTGATAAGCACTTTTCTCAACTGGGGCATTCTCAGGAGCTTCTCCGAGTCTGTAATTGAATTCTATTTGAGTCTCAATAGGCTTACACACTAGCTTTCCTATTTCCTTCAACAAATCCATCACATATTTCTGCTGCGAAATAAAAATCCCATGCTTTGAGTGAGCAACTTCAATCCCAAGAAAGTATTTCAACCTACCTAGCTCTTTTATTTCAAACTCTTTAATCAAACACCTCCTCAAAGCTTCTCTCCCTTCCATGTCATTTCCAGTTACCACAATGTTATCCACATATACCAACAAAGCAGTTACTCCCCCTAACGCCGAGTACTTGACAAACAGAGTATGATCTCCTTGACTTTTTTTATAGCCCATTGCTAACACAACTTTGGCGAATCGCCCAAACCAAGCTCGAGGGGATTGTGTTAGATCATATAGGGCTTTCTTTAGTCTGCACAACTTTTTTGCTCGCAGATTTGAACCAAAGCCAGGAGGAATTTCCGTGTAGATTTCTTCATCAAGGTCCCCATGTAGAAATGCATTCTTGACATCATATTGCTGTAAACTCCACCCAAGATTAGCTGCTAAGGATAATAATATTCTTATAGTATTCATTTTTGCAACCGGAGCAAAAGTTTCTAGGTAATCAACTCCATAAGTTTGAGTATATTCCTTAGCTACCAACCTGACCTTATATCTCTCAAGCGATCCATCTGCTTTATATGTAACAGTGAACACCCATTTACATCGTATTGGTCTCTTTCCCTTGGGTTGTTCCACTAATTCCCAAGTGTCATTTTTCTCAAGAGCTTCCATTCAACCCCCATAGCATCTCTCCATTCCTTATGGCCTAAGGCCTCAAGCATAGTTTTGGGAATTGTTATAGTGTTCAGATGTGTAAGAAAAGTTTTGTGATTACGTGATAATTTCTCATATGAAACAAAGTGAGATAATGGATATGGTGAATTTTGGGTGCATTTTCTTGTGCCTTTCCTAAGAGCAATGGGAAGATCATCACTAGCATCATAAGAGTTAGAAGTAATTACCTCATTACAAGGAGTTGGTTCAGAATCTTGAATTTGCATAGGTTGAATGATGGGTACCTCTTTCCTTGAATAAACCAACAATGGGCAAGTAGAACTCTGAACCTGATTATCTTTTTCCAAAGTTTGTGTTTTTGATGTAGGAATACAAGGTGGCTCGAATTCAGTAGAAACACTGCACGAGCTGAAATAGAGTTTGAAATACTAGATTTTTGAGGGATTGGAGGACATGAAGGAATAGGAGAATCATGTTCTCGTAAAAATAAGTCATTGTCCTTATCTTCAGTGTATGTTGTCTCCTCTTGAAGATAAGGTTGTGGAAAATAACTATCTCTTTCAACAAATGTTACATCGGCTGACACGTAGAACTTTCGAGTTGGGGGATGATAACACTTGTATCCCTTTTGAGTAGGTGAGTATCCTATAAAAACACACTTAAGTGCTCGTGGATTTAACTTTCCTATGTTGTGAGAGTGGATATGGACAAAATATACACACCCTAAGATTTTTGGAACAAGAGTATTTGTGGTATTGAAGTTGGGAAAATGCTTGGTCAGAACTTGTATGAGACTTTTGAAATTAAGGACTCGAGAATGCAACCTTTTTATAAGGTGGGTAGAAGTTAGAACACCTTCTCCCCAATAATTTTCGAAATGTTTTTCTGAAATAGGAGGGCTTGAGTGGCTAACAAGTGGCCTTTTCCTTTCTGCCACCCCATTTTGTTTTGGGGGGGGGGGGGTATTGACACAGGATGACTCATGTATTATTCCCTCTTTGTGGAAAAAAATGTGATAGAACTTGATTGAAGAAATCTTTAGCATTGTCTGATCTGAATTTTTTTATCCCAACCCCAAATTGATTTTTTACCCTACTATGAAATGTGGGAAACACTGAGCAGACTTATTCTTAAAGAAAAAAATCCATGACACACGAGTACAATCATCAATAAATGAAACAAACCAACGAGCCTCCAGATATATTAGGAACATTAGAAGGTCACCAGATATCACTATGAATGAGTGAAAAAGGAATTTTATTGCTTATAGGAAAGGAAGCACGTTTATGCTTTGTAAGTTCACAAGTATTACAGTGAAGAAGTTTCTCATCAATTCCTTTAAATAACAATGGGTGCATAACTTTAAAGATGCTAAACGAAGGATGTCCTAGACGAAGATGATAAAGCCAAATTTTGTCTTTATTTGAAGGTAAAAATTCAGAAAGCGATGATAAAGATAAACTATTCTTAGTTTCATGTTGCCCACTTGATTCTTCAAGATAATAAAGTCCATCTTTCTCCCTAGCAAGTCCAATCATCTTCCCCGTTCCTTGGTCTTGAAAAATACAATTTGAGGGAGAGAGTCACGTTATAAATCAAATCTTTTGTGAGCTTATGTATGGACAAGAGATTAGTGGATAGTTTTGGAACATGAAGAACATTGTCAAGTTTCAAATTCTGGTTTATTAAAACACTTCCTCGGCCAGCAACTGTGATTAATGAGCCATCAACTGTGGTTATTTTCTTATTACTAGGACTTGGACTATAAGAGGTGAATTTGTGTGATGAATAGGTCATATGATCTGTTGCCCCTGAATCATTGACCCAAGAATCTGGAAAAGAGGTTATGCTTGAGACACTAAGGACACAAGGGAGAGGATACTTACCTGAGAGTGATAAAGAGCAAGCATCTGAAGTAGTAGACTTTTCCAAGGACCCCAACAAATTCCTCAATTTCCGTATTTCACTTCGACTGAAGTCACCTTGCTCTTGTGGCATGTCCTCCTCCCCAGGTTGTGAGTAAAGTCATATGAGCGCGCCCCTTTTGTTGTCCATCCTTTATGGTCCAATTTTTGTTTGACAATTTCGGCTTTCCATGAAGCTTCCAACCTCTATCTTGTGACGAGGCCTTTTGCAGTACGTACACCATAATTCATCTTTGTTTGTGGTTTTAGACATGTTCATTTCCTCATTCATGCTCATAGTTGGTTGATTAGGACTGAGATTTTTAAAACCAGTTACTTTTGAGACCATAGCTGATGCTTCAACTGCCTGTGGTTCCACCATTACTCCTCTTTGTCCTTCTTCTGCTCAGATTATCGCAATAGTCTCATTTAATGAGGGTAAATCATCCTTTCCAAGAATTTGGACTCTGACTTGATCAAACACCATATTTAGACCTGCAAGGAAATCATAAATCCTGTATTTTTCTACCAGTCTTTTCACCAAGGTCGCATCATCCCTGCATTACAGTTTAATGCATTGATAATGGTCCATTTCTTGCCACAGATTTTTCATGAGATTGGCATATTCGGTGATAGTACGTTCTCCTTGCTTGGTGGCTGAAATTTTGATCTTGATTTCATATATCTGAGCAGCATCATGAGCCTTGGAATAGGTTTGTCCAACTTAATTCCAAATCTCCTTTGCAGCGGTTAGGAACATACATGTATCGCTAATCTCCGGTAACATTGAGTTCCATAGCCATGTCATCACCATAGAGTCCACCTCATCCCAAGCATCAAATACAGGATTTCCTGCTGCAGGTCCTGTACCAAGCAAGTGACTCAACATGCCTTTCCCTTTCAAGAATGTTCTAACCAGCTGTGACCATTTTAGGTAATTCTTTCCATTCAATCTATATGCTGCCTGCAGATTCTGTAACTCTCCTAAAGATGAAGCAGATTTTGTTTCCACATTCTGCATCTCAAAGGAGTTAGTGCTGTCTATGATTTCTGCCATGGCTATTGGGAAGATCACAAAAATATGTGTTTAAATCAAGAATAAGAGTGGCCAAAGGAAGGAAGAACAAAGAACTTAGAATTTTCAAAATAGTTTAGAGAAAGAAAAGAAAAAAACTGCAGTGAAAACTGAACAAAATACTGGGCAATGAAGGCCAACAAGCGGAAAAACCAAAGAGTAATTCCCAGAAAGCTTAAAGCTCTGATACCATGTGAAGAATTGAAGAATTAATCTTATTCATAATAATGTTGTACAATCTCTAAATTTATATACTTACAGAGAATAAATAAAATAGGAAACCATCCTAATTTAAATCCCCTTAATTAAGGGACTGTGATATTCCTATAATAAGGGATAATCACATCTCCTAAATTATGGAATTGTATACCATAAATACAATGATTCCCTGATTTCCTTACTGAGCAGATTTTCCCACACTTACTAATGATGGGCTAGAAATTATGAAGCTTTGTAGCTCTTTAGCTGATCAAAGAGCAGTACAGAAGGCCTGTATAACCCCATTGGTGCACATGTTAGTTCAAACACTTGACTAAACACATAGTTCAAAATGAGAACAACAAATTTGATTTGATATATTTTCACAAAAAGGTATAATCATCACAGCATAACCTGAGACTAAAAATGTCCTAATATCCCTTTGGTTAGAGAATGTTGTGCGAATTAAGCTTGTTTTTTATGTTAACTTTCTTGAAAACCTTCTCAAATAAACAAAGAAGTCATAATTACGAGTGGAAAGAACAAGAATATCATTTTCTCAAGTAAGCCATTATCCTGATCCTGTCTCCAAGTACATTATCTGTAAGACAATGCAATCCCCCTAAATGCATTTCCATAAACACATTCGGCACACTTTCTGGTCTTAAAATGAACCATATCATTTGACATTGAATTTTGTTTTTTCATGCTACTCACCTCTTTAATTCTTTTCATCTGTTAAACTCAGTTTCCATTTTTCTCTTTTGTACTCTAGGATTCTTTGGGGAAGTTTTCTGTGGCAATTGGAATGGATTAGAAGTTGGAATCAAAGTGTTTCTGGAACAAGAGCTGACTGTTGAGAATGTTGAAGACTTTTGCAACGAAATATCTATCTTGAGGTAATTTATAATAGGAGTGCTGAAGTTATTAGCTTTTTGACTAAGAAATATTTTTTTCATTGACAAGCATCCCTCCATCCCCCAACAACAGGCACATAGAAGGGGAAACTAGCATAATATTTGTTACCTAACATTTCTTTATTTCCTTTGCAGCCGTATCCGCCACCCTAATGGTAATGTCTTATCCCTAAATATTCCTGAAAATAGTAATATATATTATCACGTGGCATATTTACTTTTGGGGTTTCACTTCCTTTTTCTCTCCTGGAAAGTTGGTAAATGGTGAGAACATGCATGATATTTTTCTATGCAGTTATTTTATTCCTTGGCGCTTGTACAAAGCCTCCTCGCTTGTCGCTGGTTACTGAATATATGGAGATGGGATCACTGTATTATCTGATCCATGCAAGTGGACTGAAAAAGAAACTTAGCTGGCAAAGGAGGCTTAAAATGCTTTGTGATATATGCAGGTTCACTCGGATATCATCCCTCTATATGTTCTCCATTGCATATTGACTCGTGAATGCTCTCTTGCTTGATTTTATGGATTTCAAAGCATTTAAATTTGTCCTTTACTCGTACCTAAAAAAGCGAAAAAATGATGATGAGGTGGTTGCATGATCATTAGATTCCCAAATCCAATGCACACAATCTGTTAACAGGGCTTTTGACGAGGTATAGGGTTTAGTTTGAATTTGATTAATCTATTATCAAAGATTGATGAATAAAATCTGTCAATCTCATGGCTGGATAAGATTCTAGGGCAATCACGTCGAATCAGATGGGGTAGGTGCTGTGTTTGACCGAAAAAATTCACTTCAAATCATGCAGTAATTAATTTGTTCTATTTCATATCTCACAATTTATATTTTTTGTCTAATGAAATATTTATTTGGTCACTCAATTAACTAGAAGATGAGACTTTACTATATAAAGAATTATTTCCTCAAATGTGCTGGGCTCTAAATTTTTCTGGCTTGGCATTTCACCGTATCTCACAAATTATGCATCTCGGGGCTAACCTCATAATTAACTTATTGTGCCTTGAAAGAAAACTTAATGGCCTTGAAGATTGAAACAAAGTCAAAATATCACATTTTCATTAATCTCAGCTGGCAGGGGGTTTATCGACAGTCTGGTATAATGTTGTTCTGTTTCATTCCCTTTATATTTTAATCTCACTTGTCTCTGTTTATTAAGGGGACTGATGTGCTTACATCGAATGAAAATAGTACATCGTGATTTGAAAAGTGCAAACTGCCTCGTGAATAAGCATTGGACAGTGAAGATATGTGATTTTGGGCTGTCACGAGTACTGACTACCACCACGATGATGGATTCTTCTTCTGCTGGAACTCCGGAATGGATGGCACCAGAACTTATTCGCAATGAACCCTTCACTGAGAAATGTGATATTTTCAGCCTTGGTGTCATAATATGGGAGCTATGCACACTCAAAAGGCCATGGGAAGGTGTACCATCTGTTCAAGTAAGTATTGTGCAACATCTCTATTTTTATTCAAACTGATAACAAGGATTATACAGGAAAAAAAAACCCCAAAATAGATTTATTGACATTGATGCTGCATATGAGCAGGTAGTGTATGCTGTTGCCAATGATGGACAAAGGCTCGAAATTCCTGAAGGTCCACTGAGCAAGTTAATTGCAGGTCGATTTTAATTAAACGTAATTTGTCGTGTTGTCCCACTTTAGAACTCGCATTTGATTCGTTTCTATTCCAGATTGCTGGGCAGAACCAGATGAACGTCCTACCTGCCAGGAAGTTCTCACTCGCCTCCATGAGTGCGAATGCTCGCTGAGTTAATTTGGTTCTTTTCATTTGTGCAAACGCCATAATGGAAGCATTGAGAGTTCTTTCAGGGGATTTTTAAATAAATAGGCCTTATCTATGACTGGATAATGCTTCAGTTTCAATGAAAGACGTGAACTGGTGAAATAAAATGTGCTTCCTTTTAACTATGACTTAGATGGTGTGATAGTGGGGATTGGCTTATACATTCCTCTTAGTCTTTTCTTCGACTCTAGCGAAAGTTTTACTTTGCTATAGAAGTTGGCTCTAAAAACTTATTGGTCAATTACTAGTTTAATAACTCATACACGCTTTTAGTAGAATGTGTTAAGATTTGAGGTTCCATCTTAAAATGTCAACCTTATTAAGAGAAATAGCTCAAATCCTTATAAATTGATCTATGTTTTCATTTTTATTTGATGTGAGATTTTATCCATTAACATGTCCCTGCAAGATGATGGCTCGTTTGAGCAGATCAATCTTGAAATTCGTATGCTCATTTTTTGAGTCTTAAGCGGATCGAATTGCTCGTTGAAGTTTAATGGGCTCTGATACCATAATAAGATTTGAGGTTTCATTTTAAAAGGTTAACCTTATTAAGAGAAGTAACATAAACCCTTGTAAACTGGTCTATGTTTTCCTCTTTATTCAAGGAAAATTATAAAAAATCAGGTGTTTAAAGATTTATTTTCAAAAATCATGTTGAAAGTTTAATTATTCAAAAATCATGTAATAATTTTATATTACAAATTAATTTATATACACCTCACGCCCTATCTACCATCTGAGCCCTAAAATTAATTCTCAAACCGCATCTTTTTTCTCCACATTTACCATCGTCTCTCTATCATAGACACCATCGATTTCGTCGCCACCGTCGGTAGCGTTCATGACGGCGATGACGCTCTGAAGCAACCTCATCGGCGACGATTTTGTTTATCTTTTCTCTCTCTGCTCCTCTTAAGCAACCTCACTTGCCGGCTCCATCGCTCTTCGATCTCCATTTAGGTTCTTCGATCTCCTAGCTGGCAATGTTCACTCACTCAGGAGACGAATGTTTTTTGCAGTCCATCAACACAACGTTGTGAAGCTGCTACGAACGCAGCTTTGCGATGTTGTAGTCCTTTGGCGCTGACGATGTGAGTGTGGGGATGGGGTTTGGGGTTTTTTTCTTTATCTTTCCGATTTGAGGAGGTTGTGGTGAATTGTTGATGTGGGCGATGGTATCGTGCAGTTTGGTGGTGGTGGCGATTTGGAGATTGTTTGGTAGAGATGGTGGATTTTAGCAAGCGGCAATGGTGCGATGGGTGATTGGAGGTGGTTGTGGTGGGTAGTTATTGGAGCAGGATATAGCGGCGATGTGTGTGGTGGTGGAGCTACTGGCGGTGATGGTGGTGGCGGGCGATGGTGCATGTATCTGCGATTTTTGTTGTGGTGGTGTTTGGGTGGTGTTTTGGAGTTTTAGGTATGTTTGTTGGTTGTGCAGGTAGATGTGTTGGTGGCTATGGTGGATCAGCGNGATCACCTTTCTTTCTTTTGGTAAAAGATTTCGCAAAATTTTTAAGTTTTGGAGCAAATCTTTGCCATCAAGATCGCAAAAATTTACATGTCTTAGAACAATGTTAAATGATCACAACATGCTTTCAAATCATCATCATCTAATAAGTTTAACTAGTCAAAAAAAAAATAGAAATCCAATTTTTTTCATATGAATTGAATTGATCGAACTTTCGTTCAAGTGATCCAATTGTTTGGTCTACTATATGAAGGAAATAATTGATTATGACGGAATCTTCAAGTGATTGTACGTTCACTATAGTGTCATTTTCATCAAAATGTTTCTTCCTATGAATTATACTTTTTTCCTCTTTTCCCTTTTTCTTAACATTATTTAAGTTGAAAAAAAATATAACTAGTCAATTACAGTATTCTCATATTTAATATCTTATGCAATTATGGCCCGTTTGGTAGGGATTAAAATCGGATTAAAATTGAAAATACTCGTCTAATAAAAGTCAATTATAACGGCTAGTTTTTCAATTTTAACCCGATTTTAATCTCTACCGAACATGCCCTAAATATAACATCAAGTGAATAATTTTTTGAATGATTGTAGCCTTATTATAATTCAATTATTTTAATTATACATTACTTTTCGTTTTTTAATAGGTATTTAATTTATTTAACTTTTTAGTTACCATCAATGTACATGTGCATATAATATATTCATTTTGATCTGTGTGCTTTCATTAATGTACGAATTTTTTATTATTAATTTTCAATTAATTAACATTAACATTAAAATTTATTTATTTAATTTTCATTTTCATTTATGTATTTCAGGTTATTAATTCTAATTATAAGTTAATTAGAATTTTAAATTCAAGAATGTATTTCATCATTCATGTTTATGTATCCTAATTAACATTCAATTTTATTTAATTGGAAATTAAATAAATGGTTTAACATTTATTGTCACACACACACACACACACACACACACACATATTCCCTAGTATTAATTCTAAATTAATTAACATTTATGCATATTTAAATATTACTTTTACAGTATTTATAAAACATTTAATAATAACGTGCAACGCATGTTTGAATTTACTAGTTTATAACACAAGTAGCATGTAAAGAATGTGGGTTCGATGATCTTTAAACTATTGATTTAATTCTTATAATTTGTAGTTCACGATCTCACCGTCTACTTAAAAAAAGTTAAGGATAAATTAAAGTAAAAAAATGCCAGCCCCCACCATTAAGATTTTGATACTCGCTTGTTCCATATTTTTATGTAGCAGTGTATTATATACTTGTAACTACTTATTGTACGGTATAAATCAGTGTTTTAAAAAGCGTAAATCGTGACTAGACGTGGATGCCAAGTTTCAAGTTTTACGAGTCTAGACGAAGTTTAGACGTAAAAAAACGTTTTTTATTTTTAATTATTGTAAGAAAACTCAATAATTCAAATAATACATACTAAACATCTAAAACTATAAAATACTGTATTCACTTAAACAAAAAAATATAAACAATAAAAATTGTTATTATTCATTTAACAAACTAATAATAATTGAAATTAAAAACAAAAGCCGAGGCCCAAAAGCATAGGAAAGTGGAAACACGGGAAAAAAATATAAACAATACAAATTTTTATTATTCATTTCACAAATTAATAATAATTGAAATTAAACACAAAAGTCAGATGCCCAAAAGTATAGGAAAGTGGACAGACAGGAAAACCACAAAGAAAAAGAAGAATTGTTAGCAAAATTTATTGAGAATCTACAAAATACTGAGAATCACATGCCTAAAAATTACAAAGACAATATAAAGCATAATAACCTTCTAATGTCATACATACTTGATATACAAATAAGTGCGGAGAAATTGAGAGGTTTAGCGTTGTTCTTCCGTTTTTTTTCTCATTCTTTCATCTTCTCAGTTCTCGAGAGTTTGGAGTTTTTGAAATTTAAAGGAATAGTGGACTACTGAATCTGAATTGTGGATTTTATTAAAAAAAAGGTAAAAAAAAATTGGACTTTCTTAAAATCTGGGCCCAAGGCGGAGGCGCGCCTAGGCGAACATTAAGCGGGACGCCTAAGCGCGCCTAGTAAGGTCTAGGCAAGCATTAAACGGTTAACATTATCGTTGACAGCTTAATTTCCGCTTAGGCTCAAGACGAAGCGTTTTGATCACGCTTCGCGCTTAGGCGACGCCTATGCGCGCTTTTTAAAATACTGGTATAATTTGACTCTTTAACCTCTTAGGTGTTATAACGAACAGACTATAATCAAATATGAACATCTAGCTAAAGATTATACAACAAAGATAGCTCTTCGTATGTGATTTTATGATTTAGAGTGTGATCTTAACTTTAATTTTCTTTCTCAAAATTCTTGAACTTGAGACTTTCATATGACGTCAAAGTTGAAAAATTTAAGCCCTTTTTTAGCCCCATTTTTGGTGAAAATGAGTTTTGTAGCGAATGTGTGATTAAAAAGTTAGAAATTTTTTGAATTTATGTGAAAAATTATTTTATTTGAAGAATATACGATTGAAAATGAATTTGAGAAAAAAATGTGTTTTTATAAAATAGGGTTCAAACGGTGGCTAAATATCTGTCCCAAAGAGTGTTAGTAGGTCAAGTTAATGAGAGTACTTCCACTAAGAGAGTCTGCAAGAGCAGGCAACAAGATCAGATGGGATTTTCAGATAAAGGTTCAAAAGTTTATAGGGTATTTGATGATAAAGAGTGACAGTAAAATTCTCTTTTTGTTTACTTCCTCTGTGTGATGATTGCCAATACCAGAAAACAGCTGCATATTCAAATATCTTCATCTCTCTTCTCTTCAATAATTGAATCTATGCCTATCAACAGACAGCCCATGATCCCATCTCATCTATCATTTTCTTCTAACACATATAATCCTCTGCTAATAAACTTAATTAGTCGCAATCTAATAAGTTAATCTTAGATTTTTATGTGATTAAGTTTATCCAGAGGACCCCTCTCGCCTTCATCCTTCACATGTTGCCCACTAACTCTGCATCTCAGCCGTTAAATGTCTGGGCCCCTCTATTCAATATGAACTTATATACCAAAGATTTACAAGGGCATGAATCGAATCATTATAATAGGGAAATATATATCAGATCAGTACATATATATCTATTAGATGGAACCATTTTCTTTGTGTCATCATCTTGTTTTTAGAATTCCTTTATCTCAAGGTAGTGGGCTTAGGTTGAAGAGAACAAAGAAGGCACATATACCAGTCAAGAAAGTCCCAAATTCCAATTACCATCAAATTGTGAAGAAATTCAAGCGATCTTTCTTGATTATTGGAAATGAATATTAAGGTATACTACCTACAAGGCACGTGATCTTAATTGGGGATATCAAAAGATCACAAAACTCCTCTCAAAAGAAGGTTTATCATCAACCCAAACATGAAAAAAATTCCCATTTCACTCACATTTCCTCTCCCTCCATCTAATACCAAGAACCCCACATTCCCCTACCCCAAAACAAGGATACTACACTAATAGCCTTTGAGTTATGCCACGTGTACGTAATTTTCTTCACGGATTTTTTTACTGATACACAGTTGTCATTTTTCCATTGACAGTTAGCAAAAAAAAAAAAAAAAGGAAACTACCAATCGGGGACTGCCAACACAACACTTGTATAAATTCTGCGAAAACAATTATGTACATACGACTTTTTCCCGATAGCCTTCTCACATACTCCAAATAAGCAAATTGAACCAGAGATTGACAAGTGTCAATTTGATAGAACCACTTGGATGATTTTGCAATACTAGTCATGGACAAACACGTGTCTCCAAAATCCTCCAAACCAAATTATTGAACTTAGTAAAGGGAAAGGGTACTAAGGAGGGATGGTGAGGCGAGGGTTGAATGACGGATCCAAAAGGCCAAAGTACATAACAAAGGTGAATTATTAAGCCATATATTGAGTTCATCCCAAACAAGTAACAAAGAGAATGCCGAATAAGAGTGCAAAATAGCATGATTTTCTCCTCTTATATGTTGTGTATATGTTATTATTTGATGCCTAAATGTACTAAGTACCCTTATATTTTGATTTAGGTTGAAAATGGATGAAAATAGTGGATATTTGAGGAAATAAGTGAAAAATGATCAAAGTGAAAGAAAATATAAGTTCAGGGACCAAATTGCAAATATTCAAAAGATGACTCGGATGACAAAACGAAGATATGAAGATTTGAGAGTGTTGGCATCAATTGGATGAGGAAAGAAGCCAAATGGATGAAGTGTAGTCAAAGTATTATACACATCAACTCTCAGCCAAAAAAGTTCTGCTTCTAATTTTCAGTTTCAGTTTGAGACCCATTTTTGGCATGGGAAACATTCGAATTGAAAAAATTATATTTATGAAAGATTTGTAGCCATTTGAATCAACTTTTCAACGCATCTTGAATCGCCTCAATACACAACTTTTCTCTCTGGCGCTCAAGAAACTCCATGAAGAAGTAAAACCCTTGGTGAAGTTTGGGAGGAATTCATTGGATTCGGTGATTTTACACCCTTTATTCATATAACCTGTCTTTATTTGTTGAATACTTTTAGAATTTAGACTTTCCTCTCATAAATTTATCGTGAAAATCGGTTTGACTCTTATTAGATTTTTCATGGATTCAGTCATACTTTTTCCATTGTTTAATCGAAATATTTGTTCAGTTTCAATTTCTTGAACATATGTTGTGATTGATTTAACTTTTATTAAATTTTTCATAGATTTTGTCATGCTCTTTCTATCGAATGATTGAACTAATTATTGAATTTTAATCTCAATTATTTTATTGGTGTGATTCAATTACTGCTTTAT